>CAIGRT010032405.1:0-20274 GCA_903798405.1 Fraxinus platypoda
GCATTTGGTCTAGTGGTATGATTCTCGCTTAGGGTGCGAGAGGTCCCGAGTTCAATTCTCGGAATGCCCCATTTCTTCCTTTTTTTTTTTTTTTTCCACAATCTAGAATTGGGCCAAGTTTTGGAGATATGATCTTGGGAAGGCCCATTTACATTTTTGGGTAGCGCCACTAATGCCAAGTATCCATCTAGGTGACAACTAAATCTAGAATTGGGCCAAGTTTTGGAGATATGATCTTGGGCCTTTGGCCCATTTACATTTTTGGGTAGCACCACTAATGCCAAGTATCCATCTAGGCGACGACTACATGATATTCAATGATAAATTTACTTAAATGTAACGTCACTTGATTAATTCCATTGAACATATCAAGTGTGTTGCCAACAAGACTCGTGCTCTAACACCACCGTCGCTAGATAATTTTTTTTTTTATAATTATGGTAAAATCTTCATCAGGGTTCTGAACTGAATCCTCACTGTGGTAAAATTGCTAAAAAGCTTATATTTCTAAATTACAAGGTTTCTTGAAGTTTTTTCTCCCGCTAAAAAAACTCCTTTATTAAATATAAACTTTCAAAAGCTTATATTTGTAATTCAAATGTTTGTTTTAAAAATATTTTTTATTTAGTTAAAAATTTAGACCAAGAGGTAATTTTTGAAACTCCTTTTATTGTTCAAATTTACCCATTTCACGCTTATTCAAAATGACTCGTTACAAATATTTTTAGTCAAAAAATATTTTTCAACTTTACAAATCCTCCTTATAATGCTAATTCCTTGAAAGAAGTATCAATTTAAAATATCATTAATAATATCAATTTCAATGAAAATCATATTTAATTTCTCAAAGAAGAGATTAAATTTTAAAGAATTATTAAAGTTTTAAAACTCTTCAATAAAAGAAAAAATTTCATTATTTAAAAAAAAAATTGAAAATGATATATGTTTTACCATTCCCAATGTTGGGATATGAAGAAACATGTTGTTTCACTTCCTTATAATTCTAATTTTCACGAGTCAAGTATTCCTACAAAATCTCATTCGATTCAAATGAATAAGGAATTGCTTTATCACTGCATCAAGAAAATCAATGATTTACTTGATAAAGGATTGATCCGTCCAAATAAATAACCTTGGAGCTGTTCAGCTTTTATGTCAATAATTCTACTGAAATTGAATGAGGTGTTTTCCGTTTTGTTATCAATTATAAGCCCTCAATAAAGCACTTCGATGGATTCGATATTCATTGCCTCAAAAGAAAGATCTGTTAAACAGATCATTTAAAGATGTTATGTTCTCAAAATTTGATATGAAGTTAAAATTCTGGCAAATTCAAATTAAAGAAGAAGCTGGATATAAAATCGCTTTCAATTTCCATTTTGAACAATACGAATGTAATGTTATGCCATTTGGTCTAAAAAATGCTCCCTCAGAATTTTAAAAAATAATGAATGATATTTCCAATCTTTATTCAAATTTTATTATTGTGTATATTGATGATGTTCTAATTTTTTTTTCAAAAAGTTTAGAACAACTTAATACATTCATTTATATCATAAAGAATAATGATTTAGCAGTCTCAGTTAAGAAAATTGTTCTTTGTCAAACGCATATAAGGTTCTTAGGTCATTATATACATCTAGAAACACTTACACCAATTCAAAGAATTCTAGAATTCACTGATAAATTTTTAGATGAAATTCTTGATAAAATAAGTTTGCAACGTTTTTTAGACCGTGTCAATTATGTTGCAGATTTTATCAAAAATATTAGGCTACTTTGTGCTCTACTTTTCAAAATACTACAAAAATATTCATCACCTATGTCTGGCGCATCGATTTTGGTGGGGTGTTAAAGCATATTCCAAAAGAATCTCATCAAGAAAAGTTGGTTAGGTCTCACCCAGGTGTGTGGACTGAACCCCAAAAGAACTATTCCACTATTAAAAAGAAATTTTTACCAATAGTTTTATGTATTTCAAAATGATTTAATCAATAAATATTTGTTTTTAAAAACAGATTGCAAAATTTCAAAAGACATTTTACCAAAAAAAACTTGTTTTGTAAAGCTTTAAAAGACATCAAAAATCTTGTTTCACAACATTTTTTTGCAAAATGACAAGCTATTTTGTCATGTTTTGATTTTAAAATGGTATATATACAAGGAAAATCTAGTGTTCTTGCAGAGTTCCTTACACGAGTCTCAATAAACTTTCTTGAAAGAGTTGTGAGAATATCAAAATTGTGAGCAAGAAAGAGAGATTATCAAGATAGATTCTTCTTTTAAGAAGAATAAGAAGAAAACTTCAATTCAGTTACTTTCAATTGAAGATTATATTCAAGGTTCAAAAAGAGGAGAACAAAGTTCATTCTCTACTTCTCAAAAACCTATACGAGCTTCAAACACTATCTCTTTCAACCTTTCAAAAACCCGTAAATTTTCAAAACAAAAATATTTTTAATATACCAAAAACTTCACATTCAAATTTCAAAAATGCCGTTCAACCTGATTTAGGAAAATTACCTGACATTAATCCTTCAAAAACTTTAAATTATTTTACCAAACCAATTCATTTACCCATTCTTGAAATAGAAACCTCATAGGTACATATGTATTTATCTTTAAATGAATGCCTTCAAAACATTTTTCCTTCTCAATCTTACTTCATGCCTCGAAATATCAAAAAATCAAGAGATTTTTATGAAATCATCCTTATCAAATCTGGATCGGCTCATAACTCATAATATAAACCATCAGAGCACCAAACAAATTGATTTTTCAAAAATAAGTATTCCAAGGATATTGTCTTATGAAGACTATGGACAAAACCCATGGGATGAGAAAAATACATTTATCCAAGGATGAAATATTCAAATCTCGTTTCAATTATTTTGATTAGCTGGATGTTTGATATCATTTTTGTACTTTAAATCAATGACACACTCCTGATTTATTCTTTTCAACCAATTATGCCCTTCAAGTTTTCCAAAATGGTTTCAAACTTTGTTCGAATATTTTGGAATTGACGAGACGATGTTGCCCAATCTTACTTGTCAAGGATTTGAACTCTTCAAAAAAAAAAAAGAGGCCAAAACGTTTTTAAACCTTAAGAAAATGTTTTGTTCCAATTCGCCTATAACTTCAAAATTTCATGGATTTTCTACTGGGGCTTTAATCTCGTTTAAAATCCAAAATCCAAATTCAATACTAAACATATAATTCGAAGACTCAAAATCAAATTAGGGTCTAAATTTCATGAGACTAATTGTTGCCTAAAAGCTGTTTGTTCATGGATTCAAAAGTAGAAAAATATGGGTACTCCGAAAGTTTCAAAGAAAGAAAAAGAAAAACAAGCTGATTTTCTTACAAAAAAATCCAGATTATTAGCTATGTTTTCTCAATGCAAGATGCCATAGGAATTATCAATTATTTCAGAAAAAATTGTTTCTTTGGCAGAATTAACTTCAAATAAATCAAAATCTAAATCAAGTTCTTTTCAAACAAGACCAGGTTCAGAAATTGACTATGCTCAGAGTAATAAAGATAATTGCTTTGAGATAGACATTGATGAACTTATTGCTCAAGAAAATACTCAAAAGAATTCAAAATGATTATATGGACCCAACTATTTGGACGAATACAGACAATATATGATTCATGCTTCAAGAAATACTTTATTTCAATTATGTCTTCCATCTCAAAAGTTGTTCCTACCGACATTACCGTCAAGCAAGACAGATAATAATAAAAGTTTAATAAAGAAAACTTTAATAAATGAGATTCTATTTTAATCAACTTTATTAAAGTCACTTTATAAAAGTTAACACATTATTTCAAAAAGAGGATGCTGACAAAGGACAAATGGGAGACGTCATTGTCCATCAAGACTATTCAAGATTTTTCAATTCAATTTGTGAAGATTTCAAGTATAAATCAAGCTAAAGACAGAAATTTTTAGTAGGATATATATGTGTGTATATATATATATTATTATTTTCTTTTTATTAAAATTGACAATAAGAAATGCATCATCCATTACACCACAATAACATTAAAGGGAAACATCAAGTCATGGGATCCTCTTTACCATGTTTTTGACAGGAACCAAAGTGCTCAGCAGCAAGAAAAACACTACAATTAACAATGCTCAGTACCTATAGTCGTCATCATAAAATGCATGGTCGTGACTACTCGAAGAAGTAGCATCCCTATTAACCTGCATTGAAAAACAAACCAAATGAGCCTCGTATAATTTCACAAACCAAAAATACGCGATTTTCGAAATAAACAGATTTTAACATACCCTGTGAATTATCCTCTCAAATGCTTCGGATCCATTTTCTTCGATGTACTTCTCCGCTGCACTTAGAATGTCGTCTGGCTTACCAGACACAACGTTTTTCCATGAAACATTTGGAATATTAATAGTTTTTTGTTGCGTAACAAGGTAAGGCCTAATGTAGTGTTCATACACGTGCGATGCACCACTGAAGTACGGTATGACCAACCAACACGTGAAAATCAGCTTTGCATATGACCAAAAAGGGATCCTAACACGCACGCATTGAGAAATTAGAATTTTGAACTCAATCGAGTAATCCTAACCAATGATATAGTACATACGAGTAGACATCGAAAACATTACTAGAAAGAAAATCGAGAGAGAAGCTGCCGGAATTAAACTACTGATGAAACAAAATATACCACTCGATTAGTTTAGCGAATGTAAGCTCGAAAATTGTAATCATAGAGTAGAGAATCCAATAAGTAAGCCATTGTTGATCGTCCGCTCGAGACTTTGTCTCAATTGCCCGAATTGACGCATATCTGCCAATGAATTCGAAAGGCCAAAACCATATATTAGCTTGAGCACTTAAATTGTAATTAAAAATTAATCATGATTTATGAAAGCAAAAACCCACTTACAAAGGATAAACAAGACTAACCACGGGCCTGCAATATCAAAGACATAAAAACCAATTCAGTGAAACCCATATTTACAATTTAATGATTATGGTAGAGTATCCGAGGAGTATCAGACACGTCACCCTAATTAAAGTGTATTTACAACACAGACGTAAAGAATCCGTTGGTGCACTATTATTATATAATAGCAGGGCAAAAACATGTTATGTTAGAGGGGTCGAGTTTTACAAGTTGAGTGACTAACAATGTTTTAAACGCATCATAATAATACCTTATAAAAGCACTTGTTCAACAAATTAAGGAAATATTTTCTCATTAAAATCCTCATAGAACATAAATTCTATGAACAAAAAAAAAAAATTCAAGGAAAGAGGGAGAGAGATGAAAAAATACCCAGCAAGAACGTCGATGTTTTTGAATAGGACTTTAAGGAAGCTTCCGGCCTCAGATCCCTCCATCTTTAAAATGACAAAAAGACTGGTTAGTTTGTTCGGAGAATTCAATAAAGAGAGACGTATAATAGAGAGTTTCAGTTCCCGCAGGAAGAGATGGAGTTGAAAGAGTGTGTGTAGTTGTGTGCATAGAAAGACGTCGAGAGAGAGAGGGTTGGGTGGGTGGTGAATAATTTTTAAAGTGTTTCTTTTTGAAAGATTCTTTTAGATTAGGCTTCTCCTTGAAAAAAGGTGAATCTTTTTAGATGATTTTTTCTTTAAAAGATTTCGATGCATTTTGGACAAGAATAATGTTGTATATATTCCCCATGGGATCATTGCCATGTATCTATATGATTGTGGATGGGCAAAAAAATCGATCAAACTGATGAAATCAAACCAAATCGGATCGATTTGGGTCGATTTGAACCAAAAAATCGATTTGTTTCAATTAACTTTAGGGAGATGCTACACGTACCCGGGAGTTTCCACCCTGGTTTACCCGACCCCACGCCCCGGGGCCCGCCTATTATTTAATTAGCCTGGGGCCCCACCTCATTGTGAGGGGGGCAGTGGGGTCGGGTAACGGGTACATATATCATTTTCCTTAATTTTAACCATTGAAAAACGGGGTTGGGTGCAGTTTAAGCAACTAACCCGTCAATTAACCGATCTAACCAGCTAATAAATTTTTTTATTTTAAAATTCATACTTTAAAATTTATTTACCGTCTACACTTTTTTCTACCAAAACTCTAAATTGTAAAAGAAAATAAAAGCAAGGAGAAGAATTGTTTATTGTAAACTCCAAATTAACATTGCTTTTCATTTTGATATAATTGTTTATTGGTAACTATTGGCTATATTGAATGATTTTTACACAAGCAAAAAAAAAAAATTATTTAAGCAAACAAATTTTTTAACCCAAAATAGGTAGGCTAAGTTTTTTAGTTCAGACAAATGTTCAAATCGACTAACAAAACCAAAGAGACCCAAAAAGATTTGATTTGGTTTGATTTGGTTCAGTTCGATTTAGTTTCAACAACTGAATTTGAGCAATTTGTGTTGAAATTTATTCAAACTAACCAAGTCGGTTTCGGTTTCGGGTTGAGCTCAAAACTAACCCAACCCAAACCATGCTCAAGCTTGGATGCAATAAATAATGTGAGAAAATCATAAGATCAACTAAATTAGTAGATATGAGATATGTTTATTAATCTTATTTTTTATCATTGAGTGCATGTAACATTATTCTTTGGAGAAATATATAATAGGACGGTCATATATGCACATATGATAAGACTACTCAGTTAAATTACGATACTTTAAACTTTGAATTACTCAAGTCACAACACTTGATATGCCGAGTAGGTCCATCCACCTACCCTTTTTATTATTATTCACTCAAAGTATGAAATGTAATGGATTGAGTAGTTCGGGATTCGTGTGATATGAATGGACTAGTCTATCACATTTGCATATAAGAGCATCCTATTAAAATACTTCTCGCATTTTTGGTGATATAGTTTTTTACAACATCTTTTAAGGGTGGATATGTTTTTTTTTTTTTTCAAAAACATCTTTGTACTGGATGAGTCCAACTTAGGTATTCATTCTTAATAGAGATTTAAAATTTTCAAAGTGACCGAAAATCTCTCAAATGAAAAGATGCAAAGGAGATGCAAATTAAATTTTCCGACAGAAAATGTCAAAAAAAAAAAAAAAAAATCATCCACAAAAGACAAAAAAAAAAAAGTGAATTTAGAACTTTTCATTGGAGTAGAATTTGAATTAAATCTATCGGGATATAAATGAAGTGCCGCTATTTACATCCACTGCTTTTATAAAGGACAATTATATTATATTTTTAATCTTATGTAAATTTACTTAAATATACAGGAATAAAATCAAATAAAATATACCACTCTAAATTCATTCACTACTATTAATACTCATTTTGAACTTTTTATATTCTTGCAGACTTTACGTTAAACTAAAATCTAATATTCATAAAACATATTCTTCAACTAAAGTCAAAACAGACAATGATTTTGTAAGATCCTTCTGTTAGAATTGGTTAAGTATAAAATCATGGAAAAATGACTTTCGTGTTAACTTCGGCCAAAGTCAAATTATGAAAATAAATAGATTGACGTGTTCTACTCGTCGAGTAGATTGTTGTGCCATATTTGAAATTTCAAAATCAATTCCAAATGAATGAGAAATTGCGGTCCAACGTTGGAAAAAAAAATAGAGGAAAACTAATTAAGAATTGTTTAACTTCGCCGCTTGCCTAGCACTCAAGCGTTGAGACAGTCGCTCGAGCGACATGGTCTCTGTTTTTTTATGCATGAGCAACAGCAAATGCTGCATCTTTTGGTAAATGTTTTTGAGTTTTGAGCAGAGCTGCTACATTGCCAGAAAATTTTTAACATGCAGACTGACAGAATACTCACACTAGGGGGAGGGCCCACAATTTTTTGGAAATTTTTTATTACAACGGGGTCCCACGGCAATGTGAGTATTTGTCAAAACGCATGTTAAAAATTTTCTGGCAGAACAGCTTTATTCAGTTTTGAGACATGTCTCTTCACTCACAACATCTCTTTCTCTATAAAGCAAACCCTTGGGAAGTCATTTACTTTATCTCAATGCAATCATAGCATCACATAAAATTTTATATTTTCTTAGCCGAAACTCTACATAAAAACTGTTTTTCCATTACATTCAAAGGGAGTACGTAAACTTATCTTTTAGTTCGTTGTTTTTATGTTTTGGAGTGCTACAAACATAAGAAGAGAATCGTTGCATCTTGCAAGTTGATTGTCATCAACTCTTACGTCAATTTTGCTTTCACTTTCTTGGTGTTACTTTGTCCAATTTCGTTGGCCTTCTTAATATATTTTTTGTGGTGTTTTGCCATTACTCACTCTAATTTTTGTAAGGTTGATTATTTTAGTTTTTAAAGTCATCACTCAAATCCATTTAAAACAATACCTTCTTCTACATACTATAGTGCAAAACTTTTCGATCATATTCTTAACCAGCCGCAGCATGTTCTATATGAGTTAGTTGTTCTTGCTGACAAATAAATGGCGTACAAGTATTCAATGTTTCTCCTTAAATTTTGCTGTTGTTTCGTTATGATGAAACCAATACCTCCTTTGTCCTTGAGGTTTACAGTTGTACTAGGAGTATCAAAATTCCTTTTGTTTATAACAATTTGAATTTGGTTAATTTCTTCTTATCATTATAGAGAGAATGATGTGACTCAGTCGATAAGGTTGGTTCCATAGCTTACGTTTCTTTGGTCGCTAAATTTAAAGAGCCAATTTGTTTTGCGTTTGACTAAATGAGCTTCTATACCGGAAAGAATACTGCAACAGTGCTGTTTTTCTCTAATGGAGATCCAATAAATTAATAAAGTTAATGTAAAGTGTTTAAATGAATCAATAAATTTAAGTATATATAATGTTGGAATGTAAGGTGGATGAATACAATATTTTTTTAAAAATTTTAGAAAAATATAGATTTAGAGTTAGATAGATATATAATAATAATAGATGAAAATAGTAGCTCCCCTTTTTTTTTCCCGATGAATCCATTCTAATTCTTTATTAAAGATCGACTATTATCATTCTTATTTTGTTCTTACACGTGCATACAGATGATTGGTGAAGCTATGCTGTTTTCCACGACAATACGAAGGCCATACCCCTAATAGGGCCCTGCTTGGTGTACAGGGCCCTGTATAGCTCCGCGCCCCATGATAGGTGGGCGGCTGACCTTTACAGGCCCCTGTACAAGGGGCCTTTCCCTAATTAAAATCATATATAGTCATTGTAGCCAATCACATCTTTAAAATTTTGAGTAAACCGAGTTAAATATTTCATTAGTCATTGAACTTATAGAACTGCCACCTTTTACCAAATGAACTTTAAAATACTTTACAATGATCACTGAATTTTAGCACATTGCACAGAATATTCAAATTTTGTTCATGAATGGATTGAAATCATCTGCGAATACGATTCTTGCATTAAATTATTACAGGTTAAGATTATGGTTGTCTGGAATAAAGATTGGGAGGCAATTGCGAGGAGTGCAAAGGTTGGAAACGGTGGCTATAATTTACTCTCAAAAAATTTCCAATTTAAAAAAATTAGGTGAATCACAAATAGTACGAAAACAATTTAATGGCCAAAATTCGACTTAAAATTAGAAAGCTAATCATTGGTTGTCCTAAATCAAGTTAAGAATTCAAAAGGCTATATTACAATTTTCCGAACATTAACACTTCAAAATATAAGTTCAATTCACTAAAATCACAACCAGTCTAATATGTTAAGACCCTCTTTGATCCTTTGCACATTCTTTTTCATGATCCTACTAAACTTCTTCATGGATTCGTGTGTGACTATTTCAGGATGGCCAACCAAGTTCCTCTTGACCATAGTCAAAAGCGATTTCTTTGCATCGTAGAACGGACCCCTACTCATAGGGGGTGCAAAAGGTGGCACCACATTAGGTTCGATGGCAAACCCTGAGAAGACTAAGGGGATATTAGTAAAATCTTCACCTTTCAGCACATTTTCCATTGTTAGAGAATCAATTGACATGATCACCACAAGCGCTCCCAACTCGTCTCTCCTAGTCTCTTGGAGCATCCACTTTTCTCCCTTGATCTGCCGAAATTGCATATCAGTCATCGAGATTTCGACATATTTATACGATATTACCTTTGTCCTATTATTTAGTGTGTAACACTGTTTTCGTCAACCATTGCTATTCATTAAAGAAAGTGATGCCAGGCAAACTAGTCCATTGTCTCAATATGTGTTATGTACACAAATTTAAGTTATGTAATTACATATGTAGAGGATATAATAGGAATTACAGTTGGTCGTAGGAGGGAGACGTTGTTGCCATCTTCGCCCGTGGCAATATGGTACTCTTTTTGCAAGGCGATGTTAGCTAAACCCCATTGTTGCCTAATATTTTCGTCACATAGGAAAGCAAGGAGACTTTGGGGGGATTGTGGCACCCTAAGAGATGTTGTGACATTTACAATAGTGCCGACTGGTTCTCCCGAGTCAGCCATGCTCGCACTGGTCGTGATACGGAGATTTTCATCCATATAATGAGCACTTGACGGGCAGACAACAGCACAAAAGGCTCTGGTCATATGCTCAGCTAGCTTTAACAAGTATCTTCTAGCATTTGCATCCATGGCTGAAAATGAAAAATGTCATACTTCTTCACATGTAAAGACTAAAAAGATCGATTTATTTTCAATTTCAATAAAAAAGAGACAGATTTACCGGTATCATTCCCAATGGGCACACCATAACTTTTTTGGAGGATGTTGCGATGCCATTGCCGTTGGAAGGTGGCTATCCACCTCGGCGCTCCGAATCCGATGCCAGCTTTAATCAAACTTCGGTAAAGGTGATGAATTGCACTTTCACCGTATTGTACATGTTCTACCCATATAACCTGAACATCAGATGACAAAATCATTTTCCAATTTAACACAACCAGTTTCTTGAATTCTAATACACCATTGATTAGTTCAATGACACTTAACACAGAACCCTAGTATTTAAGTGTATAAGAGAATGTTCTAAAGAGTTAACATTTGCAGGCACCAGGTGGACTGTGGAGGAGCTTAGAGAAATGTTTTGAGTCAAATCACAGCGACTTGCAATATGCATGGCAAGGTGTTTATAAATGGAGTAAATAAGCTTTTGTTTGAACCAGTATCCAAAAAATCATTTTTTTCTCATGCATCTTCAACCACATATTCTATGAATAAAATAATTTGTACGTAAATTCAAAATTTTTCTTAATTTAATTACTATTACAAAACCCATTTTCTAAAAAAAAAAAAACGAAAAACGAACGTATATTTTGATCAAAGTTTTTATAAATACCTAGAAAAAATAAGCCAAACCTAGGCTTAAATGCTCTCCTGACTGCAAAATATATATACATACAAATCTGGGCTAAATGCAAAATACTCTTATGAGTAGAAAAACACACACCTTATGAAAAACTAAAACCAGGTATAATAATATGCAGATATAAATTTAATTTTAGCCATTGGAGTGTTGATCGAGACAACTCAGAGATTGAAAGAAAGACATCAAATGCTTTATTTTATTCTATCAATGTTGAAAATTAAAGGCAGCAGTTATAAAGCCCCTGCTGCTTCAAATAACTTATTTAACACAAAGGGCAAAGGATGCCACTCAAAAAAATGTGAAGAAAACAAGTCTTGAGCTGTTGAAATAAATCAAAACAAGCCAACAAAATAATTCATATTTGGGAAGATGAGTTTACCTTGGAGAAGCCATGAGGCATATCCTGCACTACACAACCAGAGGCAAGCCTCGTGTAATCTGGAAATGCTAAAGAATCTTCATGGATAATTAGGGAAGGCGTGTCGACAACAGTCCACTTGCCGTCGTCGTGCCTCCTGCAGAACCGGTAAAACTCAACCTTGCGAACCGGGACCAAGGGTGATAGTACTTGGAACTCAGCATCCATCTATCGATAATTGAATAAACAAAAAATGGTTAATGGGCTATTGGGATTGGAAAACTAGAAGGTAGAATAAGATATTACTTACCATCTTAAGTTCACTTGATATCACTACTTTAGTTGATGCTGTTTTGATCATAGAGGGAAATGTCTCCGCCCATTTGTCCTATAAACAAAATGCAACAAAGGATTAATTCAACTTGAAACTAACAGATTTGAATAAATATTAAAGGGACTGCAATTCTCACCGAGTTCATTAATATCGAAACAACAGACGAACTGTCTAACATTACCAAACCAATCTTCTTTGTGGCATCTGTGAAATAACCTTCCCGTTTCCTTCTGTGGATATCATTAGGATACATTTTCACGTATTCCTCCTCGTTCAATATATCCCAATCACCTTCCGAGCTCCTGCGCCAAAGGGGAGCGTCTATTTGTGCCATTTTTAACAATTCATCCATTGCCTTTGTCCACTTTTCCATGCTTTAACTCCCAAATTTACTTTCTGGCCAAAAATTAACAAAAAAGAAAAAAAGGAAAATCAGCATAAGACATACAAGTACATACCCATAATACCCTGTGCATATACAGATTCTCATACATGTATATATACAGAGAGAGAAAGCCAGTAGAACATTCCTCGTACAGATGTAGGAACACGTGTTCTATTTTGTCACAGGTCAAAGCATACATGATCTTCAGAAAACAATGCTCTTATTTGTAATAAACTAAAGATTCAATCTAAGTGTACAACATTGGTTGACAATCATGTGTTGTCAAAATCCTATCATGTAATGTAGAAAACAGTTTTTTAAAATGAATAAATATAATAATGACAAATAGTACGTTGTCAACCAATGGTGTTAACCAATATTGTACGTCAAAAATCACTTTATTTAATCAAGCAAGCAAATTTCAAGGCTCCAATTTCTAGGTGGATAGTAATAGAAGTATGAAGACTAAAGGATATAATAGAATACAAGAGTATCTTATGAGCCTAAGATCTATTTGTTTGTAATACAAGATTACATCATGCGATGAAAATGCAAAGAAAAATTGCTAGATAACATCTATTTGATTTTTTCTTTCTCCTATTTTCCTCTCACTTGTCTCTGTGCATAAATATACCCAAAAAAGAGCTTGCTTTTTTTTTTTTTGTGCACATAAAAATTGCAATTAAGAGAATCGGTTTATATTACAAAAAGCAGAAAACAATGAAACCACCAAGAAAATCGCGATCATGGACTGAATTTGGAGATATAGACATCATAAATATAAACAAAAAATAAAATTGAAGGGTTTGTTTGTGATTTTTTTTTATCTTGACTGTCCCTTGTTTCCATGCAAAATAGAACTTGCCTTTTTCCTCCTCAAGATTTCTTCTCTGATTTTTCCCCTGGTTGTTATGTGCCTTCTTTAAATTGAGCTAGGAAATTATGAGGGAATATTGGTAATTAAATAGCAGCAATAATTAAAATATCGCAGGGATATTATTCAAAATGCTGCTGTATTTATGGGATTATATTTGGAGATTGATTGAATTAAGGAGCTCTAATGGAGTTTTTTATTTTATGGATTGTTCTTGTAATGTACATTTATTTAACTATTCTTTGTTCACTTTGAGAAATAAAGTTTTTTAATAGCCATTTTCCTCCCAGTACTGGTATAGAGCCGTGATCCTATTTTGATCCTAATAGCAGAGGGGACTAGAAGGTAAATCTTGTTCGATTAACAACACTTACGTTTAAAGAGTTATCTTTTCATTGCAGACATGAAAAATCCAAATAAGAAGAAAATGTACACTACACTCTCGCTAGAGGATATGAGAAAAAAATTGAACAGTGCAATGAATCAAAAAGAAAAGACTTTGCGAACAAAACAACAATTGTACAAATACAAAGAGGAATACGTTTATGTCAGGCCGACATAATTCATATGAAGATGCGTATTATCCATGCAGAAATAATCATTGTACTATATGCTAAAAAACAAGTTTTCCTTTTGCGCATTCCATTAACTCGATGAATGACATCCATTCAAATTCAAGGAAACAATTTTCAATACGCCTATGCTTTGCAATGACCATTAACAAGACTCAAGAACAAACAATGTCTACTGTTAAAACATACCTTCTTGAACATGTATTATTTCATGGACAACTACATGTCGTACTTAATTTCATTCTCTAAACCAAATTCCAACAAATAATGCGTTTATAATAATTATGTAATCTCTGGTTTCTCAATTTGATTTTGAATTTAAATAATTGGATACTAAAATTGATTTTTAAATGAAATAATAGGAATAATATGTCTCAATCAAAATGTTTTGAAATGTGGATGATACAAATAAAAGATTTCGGTATAACATGCAAAAAATGAAAAAATTGGAATTGCAACTACAATTATCTTTTTTTTTTTTTTTTTAAAACCATTTGAAGTAGATTTAATGCTTAAATTCACGGAATGGGACGATAAGAGTTTTCCAACAAAATGAAAGGATATAGGAGTATTCCACAATATGAGCAAAGGTTATGTGATTTTGCATCAATTACCTATTATTCTATGTTCAAACGGTAAAAGTGCTATACATGTTAGTGGAAATTCAGTTTTTCATGACATCGGAAATATTTTAGAAAATGAAATAATGAAAATTTGTGGGACTTAAATAAGATATTGGTACTAATTAATTAATTTTGAAAGCATTTGAAAGAAAATTCCTACAATCATGACGATCAGCTAAATTTGCTTACACATTGTTGGAGTTCGGTTGTAATCCGAATTTTATTTGAGAGTTATATAGGGAGTACGTTGTATGTTGAAGAAGTCAATGACATAAAAAAGAAGAAGATTCGCGTTGAAGATCACTCGATGGCCGCTTACCAATCGCTTGAAGATCATGTTATCTTGTGCAATTGAGTTTCGCGATTTTGACAGTTTTTTCTCTCATATTCAACTTCAAATACTCCGTTATTGGTTATGCTTATTATATTAGGACTATGTGGAGTACTATACATATTGAGATCATCCTACATATTTTGTAATTCTCGATATTTGATATTAGTGAATTCTCCTCTTTTGCCGGTTATTTTTTTCCTAGTTGAATTTCAACATAAATCTTGTGTTCTTGTTATTATAATTTTATATTGTCCATTCTCATTTTTCGTCAAATAGGTATTAGAGCAAGCTGATATTCATTTTAAGTTTTAACAAACTGGTATCAGAGCAAGGTTTGATCAACTCATAATGAGGTTTGATCTTTTATGATGGCAAGTATGGAATTTGATATTCCATTTTTGGATCACAAAACCAGATTTTTTTATGATGGGTAAAAACGGAAGCAGTGCTCGCTCAAATAGACTTGAATTTTGCTTTGAATGTGGTAGAAGGTATTGAATCTAGTGAAGAACCTTATACGAAAGCAATTAGTTGCGTAGATTCTGATTTTGTTGGAGATCTTGATAAGAGAAGATCTTTTACATGATATATTTTTACCTTGTTTGATAATTGTTGTTAAGTTAGCCTTTAGAGGCTTTTTTGGAAGAGGTAGAGAATTTTTTTTGAAAAGTGAAGTTTTTATTCTTTGTTATGAGATTCGTATCAAGGTGGAGATTTGTTAGAGTTCGATTGTGACCCAAATTCTATTTGGAAGTTCTATGGAGATTTGGTTGTATGTTGAAGAAGTCTTAAAAAGAAGTTAAAGACATAAGAAAGGAGAAGATTCGCGTTGAAGACCGCTCGCTAACCTCAATGTAGATGCTCGAGTGGTCATGTTATCTGGTGCAATTGGGTTCAAGATTTTGACAATTTTTTCTCTCCTATTCAACCTCAAATACTTCGTTATCGATTATGCTTATTATATTAGAACTCCACCTTATATTAGGCTCTTTTTTGTATTATATATGCGTGGAGTACTGCACATATTGAGATCATCCAACTTAGTAGCTTAGATCATCCTTCATAATTTGTAATCCTCCATATTTGATATTAGCGAATACTTCTCATTTGTCCGTGGTTTTTCCCCAGTTGGATTTTCATGTAAATCTTGTGCTTTTGTTATTATATTTTCATATTGCCTAATCTCGTTTTTCGTAACAAACAGGTATCAGTATCCAACTTTCTGGTTGTTAGAGCAGGGCAAATGTACCATTTTAATTAAGTGATAGACACCTAGATTTGAAATCAAATATATCTGATGCCTTTAATCTCATATCATTACCATGTTGAGCTACTTCATTTAAAAATAAATTTAAAAATTAATTACTTCTTTAAATTTTATCCACTAAAATAATAACAAATTAAATTGTATTCCAATTAAATTGGAAATTCGAGCTGAAAATGGCAAACATAGAGTGGGTCGCACGTGGATTTGGGTTTTAATTATATTGTAAATATCTTTTGTAGCTTGTTTATTTGGAATTTCTATTTTACTGACTTTGAAACATTGTAAATTTATTATAAGCTTTTGTTCAAAGGTTATGAACGGTGCTCATGATCAATTGCAAGAAACCATCCTTTAAATTACAGTCACCATCCTCAACCTTAATTTGCACCTTCTCACAATTTTGTCTCCAAACCCTCAACCTTTAATAAATTAGCTAGCGTGAATCCTCCTCCTCGACGGGTTTTCGTTCATTTAAAGCCTGTTTGGTGGGGATTAAAATCAAATTTTTAATAGATTTTGATAAAAATTGATGAAATATATAGTTGAAAAGTTGTGGATCCCATGAAGTATGTGTTTAAAATTAATTGTTGACTTTCACTTGTATAAAAATTTATACTTTAATCCTTATCAAACAGGGGCTTAGTCGGTTAGTTTACTGTTTACTGCATACACATTAATGTAAAATAAAATTCTGGGTAAAAAGGTTAAGTCACTTTTATTTTCCCTCCATTTTCTTGTTATACAGTTTTCCTTTTTAGTGTCCACTACGCTGTAATTGGGCTTGGTTTCTTCTTCTTCTCTCATTATGAACAAGATACGGAATGGAGGTTGTGCAGATGTGGAAATTTCATGGATATCAGAGGTGGAGGGACAGGTGGCGGGGTGACGACCGGCCCACAACATTTTCTGAAACATGGAGAACATGCACCAGATCGTATTTGGGGTTTAATTATATAGTCATTTATAATGTAAAAATTCTGATGTAGCCTTTCTGTTTTACGGCTTTGGACCTTGTTGATTTACTTCAAGTTGTTAATGAGCGAACGGAAGCCTTCTCGCTAGATTATTAAAGGTTAAGAATTTGGTTGTCTGAAAATAAAGGTTAGAGATAAATGCTAGGAAGTGCAATGATTTACCCTTAAATTTCCCAAATTTAACTTTTCTTTTCAAAATAGACATTCAGAAGATCCATAAACATTTAGAGATTTTGAGGAATGAGTATCTCGTTTGGAAGCATCCATGCATACAACCCTAAATCAACGGAGGCTGTCTACTATATCAAGACCCTTCTTGATGCTTTCCAAGTTCTTTGCCATGAACTTACTGTACTTCTTCATGGTTTCCTGCGGGTCTACTTCAAGATGGCCAACCAAGTTCTGCTTGAAGACAGTCAAAAGCGATGCTTTTGCATCTTGGAATGGGCCCCTACTCCTAGGGGGCGCAAGAGGCACTACCTGATCAGGTTCAATGGCATAACCCGATAAAACTAAGGGGATATTAGTAAAGTCCCCACATTTCAACACATTGTCGACCGTCAGAGGATCAATGGTCATCATCACCAGAAACGCTCCAAACTCGTCTCTACAAGTCTCCTGGAGCACCCACTTTAGTCCCTCCATCTGTCAAACTTACCTATCAGCCCTCAAGTTATCGAAATATATACATGATATTACATTGTATTATTATGAGATAAGCTACACATACTGGGGCCTTCTTCACAGGCCCCTGCCAGGCCACACACATACATGGGGCCAGGTGCAGTTTTTTTTTTATTACACGTGGGGCCCTCCGCTACGGTGAGGGCTTTGTAAGTCCCCTGTGAAGAATATCCCTGTACTTGGGGCTTTACTCTATTATTATTCAGTGTTACTTAGTCAAATGAGGTTATGACTTTTGCTAAAGAAATTGACGTCGAGAGATCCATCCATGGTCTCGATATGTGTCAATGTACACAAGTTTAAGTTATATAGAAGCATATGTAAATGAGGAGAAGATATGACTTACCATTGGTCGTAGGAGGGTGACGTTGTTGCCATCTTCGCCTGTGGGAATATGGTACTCTTTTTGCAAGGCAATGTTATCTAAACCACATTGTTGCCTAATGTTTTCATCTAGTAGGAGATCAAAGAGACGTTGGGGGGATTGAAACAGCTTATGGGATGCTGCAGCACTTACAAGTGTTGTGGCTGGTTCTCCCGAGTTAACCATACTCGAACCTATTGTCATTCTCAGATTTTCATCCGCATAATGTGCACTTGAAGGGCGGACAACAGCGCAAAAGGCTCTTGTCATGTGTGCTGTTAGCTTTAACAAGTATCTCCGCTCTTTTGCAACCATGGCTGAACATGAAAAGTGTCAGGATTTCTTCACATGTAAAGACTAAGAAAGATTGATTTATTTTTAATTTGAATTAAAAAATGAGGCCGAGATTTACCGGTTTCATTCCCAATGGGAACACCAGAACTTTCTTGAAGGATGGTGCGATGCAATCTCCGTTGGAAGGTGGCTATCCACCTTGGCGCTCCGAATCCGTTGCCAGATTTAATCAAACTTCGGTAAAGGCGATGAATTGCATGTTCACCGTAACGTACATGTTCTACCCAGATAATCTAAACATCAAATGACAAAATCAGTTTCTATTTTCTAATTTGACATAAGAAGTTTCTAGAATTCTAATACTCCATTCAGTTCAATGACACATTTAACATAGAACCCTAGACTTTGTAAAGAAAATGTTCTAAAAATTTGACGACATTTGCAGCAGGTGGACTGCTGAGGGGCTCAATGAAATGTTTGAATCAAATCACCGAGACTTAGATGCTCATATGACACACACACCAATCTGGGCTAAATACAAGATACTACTGAGTAGAAAAAAACACACTTTATGAAACTAAAACCAGGTGATGGTAATACACAGATATAAATTTAATTTAGGCCATTGGGGGTTCATCAAGACAGCTCACAGAATGGGATAGAAAAATCAATTGCTTTCTTTTATACGGTCAATGTTAAAAATTACAGGTAGCAGTTACTTCTATATCATAAGACATTAATGCATGCGTCTTTAAAATTAAAAATAGGCCTAATTGGGGCTTCTATTCATTTTCTTGGTTGGATTAACCTCGATTTCCCAAATAAGGTGATTTGATTATAATAATAAGTTGTTCTTAGGTAAGCCCTCTAGTTGTAGTCAAGAAAATAAATTATCGGTTGCAAACAAAGCCAATATTAAGAATGTATACATGAAAATCTTAAATACAAAAAATGATCATATTATCTTCAAGCAATTGTCCTTAACAACGTTCCGGAGTTGGGGTTGCTTCGAAAAAACTTATTTAATACGAAAAGGTAAAGGATGCCAGCTCTTATGGATCTATAAATGGGAAGAAAACAAGTATTGAGCTGGTGAAATAAGTCATAATAAACAACTAAAAGAATTCATATTCGGGAAGTTAAAATTACCTTGGAATAGCCATGAGGCATATCCTGCACTACACAACCAGAGGCAAGCCTCTCGCATTCTGGCATTGCAAAAGAATCTTCCATAAAAGTTAGGATAGGCGCGTCAACAACAGTCCACACGCCGTCATCGTGCCTCTTGCAGTACCGGTGAAACTCCACCTTGCGAACTGGAACCAATGGTGATAGCACTTGGAGCTCTGCTGCCATCTATCAATAACTCAATACACAAAAAGTGGTTAAAAGCGCTATTGGGATTGGAAAACCAGAGTGTAGAAATATATATGACTTACCTTCTTAAGTTCACTTGATATCACTTCGATAGTTGAAGCTTTTTTAACCATGGATGGAAATGTCTCTGCCCATTCGTCCTATAAACACAATGCAATAAAGAATTAATTCAAATTGAAAATAACAAATTTGAAGAATGTTAAAGATATTGCAATTCTCACCGAGTTCATTAATGTTGAAATAATAGACGAACTGTGCTTCATTACAGTACAAGTCTTCTTTGAGGCATCAGTGACATGACCTGCATATTTCCTTCTAAAGATAGCATTATGTATAATTTTCATGTATTCGTCTTCATTCAGCGTATCCCATTCACCTATAGCACTACTACTCCAAAGGGGAGCATCTGTTTGTGCCATTTTTAATAATTCATCCGTTGCCACTGTCCAACTTTCCATGTTTTAAATCCCAAATCTACTTCTGCCCAAAAAGTAACATAAAAAAAAAAAAAAAAA
>CAIGRT010032436.1:0-10982 GCA_903798405.1 Fraxinus platypoda
ACTACCGCACCACCACGCAAACACCGTTAAAATCACAAATTCACATAGGGAAATGAAATTCACACTCAAACGACAGTGGGTACACATTTAATTGACCCAATTGCTGCTCAATTGCCTCGAAAGTTGATCCCCAAATTCGCGACTAAGAAGGAACTATCACCTGCCCTTCGGAATAGGTTTACAGAGATATGGGTTCCTTCAGTTAGTGACACAGATGAGCTCAAAAGTATTGCTCTGGAGAGGATTTTAAACCCACAAATTGCTGGTATTGTGGATCCCATGCTTAATTTTTGGGAGTGGTTCAACCATTTACAAATAGGAAGAATACTTACAGTGCAACGATTTACAAATAGGAAGAATACTTACAGTGCGACGGAGGGAAGGTTACAAGCTGAACCAGGGCAGTGCGCGACGCTGCTGCTGCGATTTAGGTCAGCATATTCAAAAAATCGCCGGAGAAGGCGGAGAAGGGGAGGGGCGGCGCCACCACCACCAGCCCGACGCCACCACCAGACAGGGAGAGAGAGAGAGACGACAATTTAGGTTTATGAATTTTTCATTCTTAAGTTCTTCTCGTCAGAAACTCAGGTCATAATATTTTTATTAATATTTAATTAAATATAAAAATTCTGTATTTATACATTAAACATCTGATTTTTGAAACTTAAAACACTAAATCTGATTTTAGAATTTGAAACTTGAAAGGTAGGGGAGGGTGTAATTTCCACATGTTTTATTCACTTAAAAATATTATGTAGCCCAAGTTGGATCCATTAGTCAAAAATATAGATTTTGAGAAATATGTCATTGTGAAAGTGAAATGATTATCTCCGTGGGTTTTTTCTCAGGAAATTATCAACGTGAAAGTCTATATGGTGTTGTAATATACAGAAAATATAGTGTGAATATAATTTTCATATCAAAAAGTCAAAATTGTCAAGAAACCCTACATGTATAAATATATATATATATATATATATATATATATATAGGTATTATGTTCATTAACTTAGAACTAATTAGTTGCATAATGCATGTGTTTAAATCCAAGCTCTTAGTAAGTTTTAAATTTTAACGTCAAAATATTTTTATCTTTGTTTTAAAATTTGTTGCCGTTCTTGTCCTCTTCCCTGTCTAAATTCCAACCCTTATGCCCAATAATTGTCTAAATACGAGTCATGATAAACTGAATTACCTTAGCATACACAATCAACTAAAAGAAGATATA
Source organism: Fraxinus platypoda (assembly GCA_903798405.1). Taxonomy (NCBI): domain Eukaryota; kingdom Viridiplantae; phylum Streptophyta; class Magnoliopsida; order Lamiales; family Oleaceae; genus Fraxinus; species Fraxinus platypoda. The sequence continues at coordinate 1,229 of CAIGRT010032436.1, forward strand.
TTTATATAGGCGCCGCAACGAATTTACATTACCCAAGTCATTTTTCATAAGCAAACACTGAAAGAAAATAATAAGTCTCGTTCCGATACATTTGTTTTCTATGTGTATTATTAGGATAAAAACTTGTTATCTACCATTGAAACGTGTTACATGCTATTCGCTCATCGTATATCTATTTGAGGAGGATAATTCCATTTTACCAGAACTATTCATTTGCCAAAAGTTGTACAGATGTCTTATGGATATGGGCCCCACCCGATTTAAATATTATTAAAAAAGTGGGCCCCACCTGAATTGTGTCTTCCCTGTGAACCATTCGTTTCCGTGAGTGTATCATCACTCATTTGAGGATAGATAGATGCCCTGGTCATCATGTAAATCATCATTTCAAATAATTGTACTTTCTACTTTCTTTTTGGACAAAATGTATTTGTACATGTCGGGCGTTGTTGATTAGCAGTGACAACTCAGCTATTTTTACTAGGAAAATTCTACTTGTACAACCAAACTCAATGGATCATGTAGGATTAGGAGTATATCTATAGGAAAATTCTACTTGTACAACCTCGGTTGACAACCTCGCACATGTGTGGGGGGTCCACATGTTTAAAAAAAACAAAAAAGAGAAAGTGGACCCCTTCCATGTAAGTGGTTGTCAACCGAGGTTGTCAACCTCGGTTGTACACGTAGTGGCTCATTTTTACTACTAATATTCTTGCTCATAATAAATCCTAATAAAGGTGTCTTCAATCGATCACATACCATCACACATTTTGCCAAGTACTAATGCATAGCGGAAAATTGTCCTTGTATGAAGGCTGAGTTGAGCCTCAAAATTATCAACATACAATGGACCCTTGTCAAGTCTAAAAATTGTCCATGTATGAAGGCCTAGTCGATCCTCAAAATTATCGTCATACGATTGACCCCGGTCAAGTTAGAAGAAATGTATGAAGGCCGAGTCAAGCCTCGAAATTATCGACATAAACTTGATCTCAATCAAGTCCAATATGCATTTAGTGATTGATCGTTTAATTTCCTACAAGTAAACGGGATCGTAAACAAGTAATAAAGTAGTGAATAAAGTGTCGAACCTACGATGACTATATACTTAATCTAATGTCAGTTAATTTCAAACTTAATTGAATAGCCAATTTAGTTTGAATATTTATACTAAATGATCTAATTATATTAACAAAGCTAATTACGAAGGTTTTTGTCAAATATGTGAGATGAATACTAAGACTTCGAATCACCCTTATTAATCATTTTTAATAATATATTAAATATCACATTAAATGAGAATCATTTTTTGGACGATTTTAACCTTACTACAATTCAAATATTTCAATAATATCTTATTTTTCGTTTTTCAATATGTAATAAATACTACAAAATCCTTGTCATGTATTAATTTCGTATTAATAATTTTCAATTAATTAACATTCACATTATTCTAGACTCATTGAATCTTGACTTAATGAATCTTAATCTACTTGAATTTAGAGTTAATATAAATGAATTTATTTCTATTCGTGTATCTAGAAATTTCAATGGGTGTTTAAATTCATGTATTAACAATTAATTCTTATGCACCAAATGTGTTATAAAAATGTTGCTCATTTCATTTGTATTATTTCATCATCACAAAAAAATTGAATTATAGATGTTGAGTTTTGAGAGTATAATTTTCTTACCTTAAATTCATATCTTGAATTTCATTTTCTTTAATTCGTTTGAGACTCGTCAATTCATCTCAAAAAATTGGAATCAAATATTATTTTTACAGGACTTATAAAGTATTTCAGAACAACGTGTAATACACGTTCAGCTTTGACTAATACAATTAAATACGCATTAAAAACGCTAGAACATCTATAGAAATCATACAAAACATAATGGTATATTTCTTTCTCCTATCGGGCTTTACAATTATTGTTATACCCGCTATCTATTCTATAATTTCTCTCGAAATCAATAAAATCAATGTTCAAGACAATTAGTGACAAGAAATTGAATAGACATTAAAACTAAAAAAACAACTATCCATGAATTCACACATATTGGACGTCAAAATACTTATTTTATATTAAAAATTTCATAACAAGGCTTCATCTACATCCTAACAATTATAAATTTAGCCTAACATATTGAATGTAAAAGAAAACATATTAATTTAATAGAACATCACCCAGATTATGACTTTGATGAATAAATAATCTTGATGTTCTTGAATTTTTTCAATGAAATCTTGATGAATTTCAATTATTTCTTCAATTTTTTGCCCGAAAATCGGATGAGTTCTTCAATTGATTTGGTTCTTGTACTTGCCCCTTGATTTTATCTCACAATATTATGAATTTGCCTCTCCTTTGGTGTATGAATTGATGAAATTATGGATGTAATATGTTTATGAATGATGTAGGATTTATGCCTCGAATATATTCTGCTATTAGATATTTGTACGAGTCGAAAATTGGTTAAAAATCACGTTCAAATCGATTTTCAAAAGTGTTCCAATTGAATAAGGAAAGTTGCATTCGCAAGCGCATATTTTTGTCTCTACACAGCAGTTAGTATTTTGGTCATAACTCAAAGGGATACAACTTTACTAGATATAGATTTTTTTCAATTAGGACGTTTACTATTCTAAAAATGGATCTCAATTTTTGACTAAAAATCTGAAATATAATTTGTGCGATTGAAAATTGATTTATGATAATATTTTGATCATATTACATTTCTTTTTTGACTTCTAATTCCATCCAATTGTCTCCTAGAAGTTTTCAAAATATCGTCTTGTGGTCCGAATCGACTATTGGATATTTGCAATTTGGTTCTCAAACTTTGGACTTCGCCATTTTTTGCTTCTTTATTTCAATTCCACTTCCAATCATTGAGTTTTTACCTAATAAACAAAATATAAAATAAATTAGGCTATAATTGCTTAAAAGAACTATTAAATGACTAATTTTTAGGTCCAAATAAGTGTATAATTGCTCAAAACTTGAACATTTATTTGTCATCAAACAAATCATAACCTAACTTAACAAACACACAAACATGCAAAATGTTTTGGTTATATAATCTATCGTTTTGTCTCAAGATTGGAATCATTGTAAGATAGCTTCATGGTTACAATACCAAAATCACTATCTACTTCTCCAATGAAAAATCGATGTGTGTGTGTGTGTGTGTGTGTGTGTGTGTGTGAAGAATTAGATAGACATTAATGAATTCACAAGTTATTCCAATTTCCGACCCTTAGTAGTCAATTATGTCCTTTCACCTTCTATAATTTAGTAGTCAATTATGTCCTCAAACTCTTTTCCTAGCGTGTGATTTAAGGTAGAATATTTACACTAACTCTTCACCTTCTATAATTTAGATGGATCTCACTATTTGTAAGTCAATACCTCAACAAATAAAGATTCTTCAAATTTTGATCGTTTTAACCTCCAAAACTCAATTAAGTTAATAATCGCTTGTCAAAGATCTAATTATCTCAAATAAGTATTTGAGATTTAATCAAGGCATGTAGTACATGCATAATTATTATTTTCTTATCTTATGTGCAGACTTCTCTTCATTAAACTTTCTAAATGGCCCTTATAACGAGTTTTAGGACGATGACTCCCATGTCGGATGACCATATGGCACCAAATTTTTAGATATCCTTACAAGCTTAATCATTCGAGTCATAAAAACTACGAAAAAATCTTTCACAATGATATAACGTTTTTGTCTCTTTTTTTTTTTTTTTTTTTTATGTTTTGCCACGATTAATGCAATGCCACTCATTAAACACCCATTCTAAAAAATCGACCCCTAAATTAAGATTTTTACCTAATTTTCATCTTATTGCCTTGAGACAATCCATACAAGAATTTACACACATGCAATCCCCATTCATATCCATATCTTCCTACAGCAGTTCAATTATCCCCAGAACTATTCTAAATTTGGCCTAAGGATGCAGAATGAAGTATGGTTTGGGTATAGTATCTAGATTCTACTATTTCAACCTATCAATCGTATGAATCAATTTATTTATTCACAATGTCTAACTTAATTCACGTGAGCAATTAATATCAAGTCTTACATGGATAAAAATCAATCAATGTAAGCATATAACATATTCACAATTCATAAATCAACACATAATCTCAAATATATTTATCAATGTTGGCCACGCTTCCTAAACCATGCAAGAAAACAAAAGAAAATACTTTTTCGAAATTTTTCTAATTTTTCATTTTTTGCATTTTCTCATATATAAAGCAATAAACAAACAATGACACACGAAAAGTAAAACTCAATATTTTTCCACCACCAAACTTAAAGTAGACATTGTCCTCAATGTCTTAAAACATAAGTAAACATATAAAGGGGCGGGGAATAAAAGGAAAATGGTATTCCTCAAATTTTTTGTCTGATATTTTTAATGTACTTGTTGAAACAATACATTCCATTCATCAAATTGCTAAGCTCCTTCCGCTTGATATCCAAGTACGTGTGAAGGGTGAAAGAAAAAAATAAAAGAATAAAAAGGTAGTAGAAAACGTGGCGTGTACGATAACCATTTTTTTTACGTCTCGAAAACTTGAAGTGCATGCCGCATGATTTTTCTACCATTTTTACTCAAATAAATTATTCTCTTATCTAGGCTAAGTGTAGATGTGATGACTCTTTTACTGAAACGAAACGTGCCTACAACTAATGTAACCTAGAAACTACATGCAATGCATATACTGAAAGCAAATAAATAAAATGGTAAAATATTGGGTTGCCTCCCAGTAAGTGCTTAATTTATAGTCTTTAGCTAGACTTTATAGCTTGATTCAATCACGGTGGTTTAAATAGGAGATTTTTGCCCTCATACTCCTTGCAATTTCCATCCTTGCATCCTCTTTTTACTCTCCATGTCAAGAACTCTCTGTTCTTATCTTGACCAAGAATTCCACCAACTTTAGGTTTTCTCTTCTAGAGGCTGTATTGAACATCTTCATCAATACATTTGCATCCATCGAGGTTTGTTGGTTGTTTGAATGGATTGTATAATTTAAAAACTTATTGTTCATCCTCCACCCTCAAAGTCAGCTCGCCTTTCTCCATGTCAATCAAGGTTTGACTAGTTGATAGGAAGGGTTGACCCAAGATTATTGGGATATTTAGATCTTCTTCTATGTTAAGAATAAGGAAGTCTGCCGAGAATATCAACTTCCTAACTTGGATATTTGATGCTTCTATCAGCTAGCTGTAGTGAAACATTTGTTGCTTAACTTCCCCAAGTCCTAATTTCCTGTAGATAGATAAAGGTATTAAGTTAACACTTGCACTTGTATCACATGAAGCTTGAAAAGAAAAATCTCTGCCTAGTAAAATAGGCAAAGTGAAACTCCTAGGATCCTTAAGTTTGGGATGAAATTTCTTTTGTAGCCTTGCACTACTCTCCCCGGTCAATGCAACTTTTTCAAACTCTAGAAGCATTCTTTTATTTGATATCATATCTTTGAAGAATTTTGCATAACTTGAAATTTTTTCTGATTGCATCGATGAATGGTATGTTGATATGGAGCTTTTTTAGCATGTCCAAGAACTTCTCAAATTGTTCTTCCAGCTTCATTTTCTACAATTTCTGTAGAAAGGGGATAAGAGGCACATAAGTCCTGATAGGAGTGGTTGTCTTAATTTGTGGACTGTCTGACTTCTGATCTGGAGTTATTTTTGTTGATTGTTCAGACTCAACCACATGCTCCTCATCTGTGGAAGGTATCTTTTCATTTACTACCTCATATCTCTTAACTGTAATTTTTGGAAGTTGAACCCTACTTCGTGTAATAATTGACTCAATTTTCTCGTTTTCCACAACTCTCACTGCCATTACCTAGTGTTTGGGATTTGTCACAGTATCACTTGGTAGGTTCCCCTAGTTGTCTTTTTGAAAGTACTTTTATTATTTACCCTATCTGATTTTCCAAATTCTGTATGGTGACCCCTTGATCTTGAAAACTTTTCTCAGTCTGTTGCATGAACTTAGTTGATGTATCAACTATTCTAGTAATTGCTTTAGTTGATGATGCTGCCAATTTGCTAAACTCTTCTTCCCATGCGTGCTTCTTTTCTGGCTACTGAAAATCGAGTGGTGCATCTTGTTGTGGTGCACCTTGAGCTGCCTAATTATTATTTCAAGAAAAATTGGGATGATTTTTTCAACCTGGATTGTATGAATTAGAGTAGGGATTATTTTGCTGCATCTGAAAATTCTGAATGTAATTTGTATCCTCAACTGATCACATTACAATCTACACTCTCATAGTTTCTCCCACAATGATTACATTTTAGTCTGACTACTTGAACTGCATTTATCTGATCTACCTTCTGAGCTAATGTTGCCAATTGTTCTGAGATCGCTGTCTGTGAGTCAACTTCATAGATTCCAGTAGCTTTCTTCCCACTTGATTTTTCTGATAGCCAAAGTGCACTAGTGAATGCAAGATCCTTCATGATCTGACGGACTTGATCCGCTGTTCTTTTTTATGATCAAACCATTACATCTAGAATCAATGTTAGTCCTGCTTGTCAAATTTAGCTCAATGTAGATATACTACATTTGGAGCCATTTTTGCAGCCCATGCTGTGGAAACTATGGACAAATACATTTTCCAAGTTTTATAGTAGCACTTCGAGTCAAGCTAAGAGAATGTAGTGATTTCATCTCTCAACCTGCAATCCTTTTAGGTGAGAAATATTTGTTCAAGAATTTATGGCTCTGACTGTTCTAGCTGGTAATGTTGTGAGGTAAAAAAGTATCCAATCATTCCTTGGCCGAGTCTCTCAAAGTGTAAGGGAAGAGCCTCAGGTGGACTGCTTCACTTGAAACCCCCGGATATTCTATTGTTGCACACATGTCCAAAAATCTTGAGACATGAGCATTGAGATTTTTGAGTAGCTCTCCCAAAAAATTGTAGTGTGTTTTGGAATATATTGATCAAATCCGTTCTCGAGTGGAAATTTGCCTAGCCAAATGCTAAATATGCAATGCTAGATTGACTTTTCACAATCGCTGGAACCATGCATTCCCTCATCAACCCCGCGTTCTCATTACCCGCAACTACAATCGGATGTGATGCATTTACATTCAATTCAACGGCCACCTGATTTTGTATGTTTTCTGCCATTGATTCTTCTTGCTTTTTGTGTGCTTCTAATTGTTCACTTCTCCTAAATCCATGAATTCACACATATTGGACATCAAAATACTTATTTTATATTAAAAGTTTCATAATCTACATCCTAGCAATTATAAAATTAGCCTAGCATATGGAAAGTAAAAGAAAACATATTAATTATACAGAACATTACCCGGATTATAAATTTGATGAATAACTAATAATAATCTAGATGTTCTTTAATTTCTTCAATGAAATGTTGATGAATCTTCAATTATTCGCCCTAAAATTGGATGAATTTTTCAATTGATTTAGTTCTTGCACTTGTCCCTTGATTGTATCTCACAATATTATGAATTTGCCTCTGATTTGGTGTATGAATTTATTGAATTATGGATGTAATATGTGTATGAATGATGTAGGAGAGGTTCCTCTAATGTATTTTGCTGTTAGATATTTGTAGGAGTCAAAAATTGGTTGAAAATACTTCTAAATTGATTTCCAAAAGAGTTCCAATCGAATAAAGAAAGTTGCCTTTGAGCGGGCATGTTTTTGTCTCTACACAGTAATTAGTATTTTGGTCATAACTTTCTCTACCGACATCCGGTTGAGGTCACTCAAAGGGATACAACTTTACTGGATATATAATTTTTCCAATTAGAACGTTTGCTATTCCAAAAATGGATCTCAATCTCTAACCAAAAATTTTGGAATATAACTTAAGCGATTGAAAATTAATTTATGATAATATTTTGATCATATTCCATTCATTTTTTACTTCTAATTTCATCCAATTATCTCCTAAAAATTTCCAAAGCACAGTCTTGTGGTCCGAATCAACACATGGATATTTGCAATTTGATCCTCAAACTTTGGACTTTGCCCTTTTCACCCCTTTTTTGCTTCTTCTTTCAATTCCACTTCTAACAATTGAGTTTTACTCAATAAATGAAATATACACTAAATTAGGCTATAATTGCTCAAAAGAACTATTAAATTTCTATATTTTTCGATCCAAAGAAGTGTATAAAATAACTTATCCGTGATATCGAATGTTACTCTAATCATGAGTCGCTAATACGGAGTCATTCAGGTATGTCAAGAATCATATGAAGATTGTGAATTATCAATAAAGAATTCATCTCTTAGATTATAAGAGTTCATGAAATGCATTTCGTTTAGTTAAATTAATAATGAAATCCTTTGCTAAGGTGTGCTCGTAAGTCGAAAATGAGTTTCTGACTTATATTGACTTCAGAGTAGACTAAAAGATATGATTGATAATCGAGATTGACACATTTTCATAACCCTAATTAATCGAATTGTATTGACGAATGGATTATAGATTCACGGTAAATGAACAACTTTGGTTTGTTATGCCACGTGATATTCCTCATCACATGTGTTGCCCTCAAACATTGCTAGATGTTAATCTAGGACGGTGAATGTGAATTGATTAATCCAAGTGAATTAACAGTAGAATTTAAAAAATATTGTAATCTTATTTTGATTAGAACAAAATAATAATTCACATCGTTAGGTATCGTAATCGAAAATCTAATGAGTCACACACAAAAGAAGTATTAGAAAAATGATATTTACTGAATAATTAATTGAAAAGTGTTGGATAATTAATTAATTGGGTTACTTATTAATGAGTCAAATTAATTAATCGGATTAATTAATTAATGTACCAAGTCTAATTAATTAAACATTGGACTGGATTAAGAGTAAGTATCGGGCCAGTCCATTTAGACTTCTATTAATAAGATGCTAGGGTTAAGAAAACGTAATACAATAATTGTCTTGCTAGCATAGGAAAAGAAAAATCATAATTCTCTCATTTTTGTTCTCTGTATGAATATTATTTGGAGGTTAGACAATTGGAAGATGTGGATTGCAGATTGTGATTGTTCTTCGCAGAATTAACTAAACATTATAATTCTTATCACAGTTTTCATCTAAACACAAATTAGATCCTTGATGGGAATTGAAATTATTATAAATTTTGTGCATGATTAAGTAAATTCGTAACATTGGTATCAAAGCGTACTTTGTGTTTGTTAAAAACTATTGTTGGAACAATCAAAGTAGATTGTTATTATTTTTCTTGAATGTAGCAATTTATAAAATTATTTTTCATCTTTAAAAAAATCTGTTTTTAAAAGAAAAATTAATTTCATGATCTAAAATTGGATTTGAAAATCAGGTGTGGAACAATGGTGGCAAAACCATAGTCAGCAGGATAGCACTCGCAACTACAACGCACTAGACACATAGCACAACGGTTTCACCAGCACCGTAGAATTTGAACCCTAATAAATTTTAGGATTTTTTGGGTGATTTGGGGTGGGGGGCTGTTATGCAATTTATGAAATTGCAGCCCCCCTATAATTATCAAATAAGTTTGCATGGTGCAATTTTTGAATTGAGGGCCTAATTGTAATTTTGAAAATTTCTAAGGTCTGTCTAAAATTTAAAAGTAAGGGCCAAATTACAATTTTCAAAATAGTTTTGAATTTAAACATAAACATGGTTTTTAATTTGATGTTCAAATGGTTTGACCTAAAATTTCAATATTG
>CAIGRT010032440.1:0-15613 GCA_903798405.1 Fraxinus platypoda
GAAGCTAAGAGTATATGGAAAATGAGAAGAAAGGGAATTATTCTGCAAAAGTAATTACTCATTTTTGCTTATAAACTTCTGATTATTTTCGAGCTTATGCAGATAATTTTGCAACTCTTCTAGCTTAATTTATAGAAGAGAAAGCAACCGAATTTCACTTTCTCAGAGCCCGGTTAGGTATATCCTGGCGGCATTTGGAACAAGAAAAAGTATAAATATTTTTAATACTTAAAAACATATGGAACGAGTCATCCATATTATTCAAATTCCAGAAAGCCCGTCGACATTTTCCTTAATTGTCCTTTTTATATAAAATAATTAAACAGTTTAGTGCCGATTCCTTGGATTTTATTCAAAAACTTCTTCTGCATATGTTGACGAATGCACAACATTTATTTGAATTATTCTTTGTGTTAGACAAGAAGGTTCTGAGGACCAAACTGCACAGAACATGCCGATTCCTTGGATTTTATTCAAAAACTTCTTCTGCATATGTTGACGGATGCACAACATTTATTTGAAGTATTCTTTGTGTTAGAAAAGAAGGTTCTGAGGACCAAACTGCACAGAACAAAAAGACAAGGACTGAAGGAGCAATTAGCAAGAAGAAAGATAAAAACGTAATAGATGAAATAGCAACTTTACCTTACCAGACTCTGAGGAAAAAAGGAATATTGCAGTACATTGTCTCCAACAGATTGATCCACAGCACTACCAACCTTCCTTGATTTTGGGGATTCCATCAATGGCGTAAATACTGTAGTTGGTTAGCTGTGTGTAGAAATTGTATGTATCACATATATTCATTCTTGTATATAAATAGGGGATGATGTATTTCTGTTTATGTATGTAAGTGAATTGATTGATTAAGTAATCAAAATCATCTTCATCTTCTGTTTTTTATCTTGGTATCAGAGCCAAACCCATGGCAAATGTATTACCCCCTATCTCGGACTCTAGCTCCACAAATCTAGATAACACAAATCTCAGCTCAACAATTCAAGCCTCAGCTCTTGGGAGCAATTTTACTCCTTTTGGGATGAATTTAACCTAAGCAGCCTCGGTTAAATTAGATAGAGATAACTTCCTTCTTTGGAAAAGTGTTATAATGCCAATTGTAAGGGGGCATGGTTTGGAAGGATATTTACTTGGCACCAATGAGTGTCCTCATCAGACTATTGATACTCAGATCACCACCGAGACTGGAGTCATGGTTAGATCGTCCCCTAACCCAGAGTACTCTAGGTGGTTGTCTATTTATCAACTACTAATGGGTTGGCTGTACTCCTCAATGACTTCTGAAATTGTGATGCGAGTAATGGGATGTAATAGCTCAAGTGAGCTTTGGAAAGCCATGCATGAGAATTATGGGATCCTCAACAGGTCCAGAGTGACCTTTCTTACGTCTGAGTTGCAAAGAATAAGGAAGGGATCCATGTCTATGGATAATTATCTCAGCACTATCAAACAGCTTGCTGATAATCTTGAAATAGCTGGAAAGAAGATAGAGCACACTGATTTGATAACTCAAGTTCTGGTTGGCCTTGATGAGGAATATACTCCAATTGTAGTGCAAGTCAATAGCAAGGATAAGATCTCTTGGCATGAGTTGTCTTCCATACTTATGACTTTCGAGAGCAGACTGGAATATCTTAGCCAAGTTAGAACTAACTTTGGCTCAATTAATCTCACTCAAGGGAACTCACATAATGTAAATCCTTACAGTGGAAGAGGAAACAGAGGTTTCAGGAGTCCAAATTTCACGGGAAGAACAAGAGGCAGAGGCAGGTTTGGAAGGTCAAATGAAACAAGAAATCTTTGCCAGATATATGGCCTGAGTAACCATACTGTTGCGTGGTGTTACAATAGATTTGATGAGAAATATATGGGAAAAAGGCCTAGTGATCTGAGTTCCAACTCTCATCCATCTGCCTACATTGCAAACTCAGGTTCAGTAGAGGATCAAGCCTGGTATGCTGATTCTGGAGCCAGCCATCATGTCACTACTGATAAAGACAATGTTGCTAAAGCAAAAGAATATGGAGGTAAGGAAAAAATGATTGTAGGTAATGGTACTTCATTACAAATCTCACATATTGGTTCAAAGAAGTTTGATATCGAAACTGGGGATAAACTCGTTTTAAAACAACTGCTACATGTTCCTAAAATAAGAAAGAACCTTATAAGTGTCTCCAAGCTTACCTCTAATAATAATGTTTCAGTCGAGTTTTACCCTAACAATTGTGTTGTGAATGATCTATCAACAAGGAAGGCTCTAGTGCAGGGGAAGCTTAAATGGGGATTATATCAGCTGAATTTACCTAGTCACCACACAAGAATCTCATAAACAAGTTCTATCAGTCATCATCCAAACAAATCTCAGTTCATCTTCAGCAGAAGTCTTTTTGGATCTACAAAGCCTACTAGAGACAAAGCCTTAGAATCAGAAATTGAAACATGGCACAGAAGACTAGGACACCCTCATCTCTCCGTGTTACTTTAGTTTCTAAAAACTTGTAATAAATTCAAGTTTATTAGTAGTATAAAAGTTCCCTTCTGTGAAGCCTGTCAGTTCGGTAAATCCCATGCCTTGCCATTCAAATTATCTTCATCTCATGCTAAAAGGCCACTTGATTTAATTCACACTGTCGTTTGGGGGCCAGCCCCTATTAACTCTACCTCAGGATTTAAGTACTATGTTCCATTTGTAGATGATTGTACTAGGTATACCTGGATTTATCCCTTAAAGCACAAATCCGAAGTCCTTCATCACTTTATACAATTCAAAAGACTTGTTGAAAACCAATTTGAAAGGAAAATCAAAACCATTCAATTAGATATGGATGGAGAATATAAAAGCCTAGACAAAATAGCATCTGAATCTGGGATAGAACTAAAGTACTCCTGTCCACACACATCAGCACAAAATGGAAGGGTAGAGAGAAAACATAGACATGTAACTGAGACTGGACTCACCCTGTTATCTCAAGCACACATGCCTCTTTACTATTGGTGAGAAGCCTTCTTAACAGCAACATATCTTATTAATAGAATGCCCAGTCAAAATCTCCAACATAAATCACCGTATGAGTTATTATTCAAACATGACACTAATTATCAATTACTTAAAGTGTTTGGATATTCTTGTTATCCCTGCCTAAGACCATACCAAAAGCACAAGTTTGATTTTCATTCTCAGCGGTGTGTTTATTTGGGACCTAGTATATCTCACAAAGGGTTCAAGTGCTTTAGTCCTAGTGGCAGAATTTATGTTTCCAGACAATTTATCTTTGATGAGAGCTCATTTCCATTCAAAAAAGGTTTTCTCAACAAAACATCTCAAGACAAATACTCTTCCACCGTTTATCATCATCTGCCCTTCGACTTTAGTTCATACAAACTACCCACAAATTCATCCGAGTCAAGTCCCTACAGAAAAATTCCAGAATCAGCTAATATAATTCACTTCACAGATCCTGCACAAGAACCTCTTGCTGAAAATGAGGATGACAGAATGATGGTAAATGGCAGAGAATCTGATATGGATCAGATACAAGAAGCTGAACAGAGTAATATACAAACTGCAGCCTAACATGAATCCTCAGAATGTGAAAGTGAATTAAGAGGTGAACCTGCAGTACCAGAGAATGAACGGGCAGTAGAACATCATATGGTGACCAGATCTAAGGCATGAATCTTCAAACCAAAGATCTATGCTGATATCATTACAACCTCAGTGGATGAGACAGAACCTGTTAGTGTACATGAAGCTCTAAAAAGTGAAAAATGGTGCAAAGCTATGAAAGAAGAATATGAAGCATTGATCATAAATAAAACCTGGGAATTAGTTCCTACAGATCCTAAAATGAAAGTCATAGGCTGCAAATGGGTTTATAAATTGAAATATGATTCAGATGGAAAAATTCAGAGGTATAAAGCCAGGTTGGTGGCAAAAGGTTTCTTACAGACACCAGGGGTTGATTACTATGAGACTTTCAGTCCAGTAGCTAAGGCACCAACCTTAAAGATAATTCTCACACTGGCTGTTTCGAAAGGTTGGGAAGTTAGGCAAGTTGACATCAACAACGCATTTCTTAATGGGAAATTGGAAGAAACAGTTTTTATATAACAACCTCAAAGCTTTGTCGATCAAAATAAACCATCATTCTATGCCCCCTAGAGCCTGGCATGATACATTGAAAGAAACACTACTGAAGTGGGAACTTGTGCAATCAAGGGCTGATAATTCAGTGTTCTACCAGGTGACTCAAGACTATATGATCTACTTACTAGTCTACGTTGACGATATCATAATAACATGAAGCTGTAGTTCAAGGGTACAAGAGTTGATTGAAAAGTTGAATACAACTTTTGCCTTAAAAGATATGGGAAGTTTGAAGAAATTTTAGGCATTGAGTTCTACAGAAACGAAATTGGCTTACATATGTCACAGAAAAGGTATGCTATTGACATGCTGAAAAAGTTTGGTTTTTCAGAAGTGCTGTGGGAGCTTTCCAATATTTAACACATACCAGGCCAGATATCATATTTGCAGTAAACAAAGTTAGCAAATATCTTCAATATCCTACTGATGCACATTGGAATCTATTAAAACGACTGTTCAGGTATATTAAAGGGACACTTGATATAGGGCTGATAATTCAAGAGACTCAAGACCTTAACATCGTCGCTTATGGAGATGCGGATTCGGCTTTATGCCCAGATGACAGAAAATCTACCGTGGGATACTGTGTATATCTTGGGGGTAATTTAATCTCTTGGTGTTCTAAAAAGCAGCAGGTAGTGGCGAGGTCCAGCACTGAGGCAGAATATAGGACCTTAGCTCATACTACTGTCGAAATCATTTGGATTCAGTCATTGCTAAATGAATTTAGCATTTCTCAGACAGAAGTGCCTAGAATTTGGTGCGATAATTTAGGGGCAAGTGCTTTGGCATCCAATCCAGTTTATCATGCCAGAACCAAGCATATTGAGCTTGATGTGCACTTTGTTCGTGATAGAGTATTGGCTAAATAACTCACAATCAGCTATGTTCCAACAGTAGACTAGGTGGCAGACATTCTAACCAAACCCCTACTGAACTCTAGACATCTGTATCTACGAAGCAAGCTCGGAGTTAGAGAAACTACCTCCAGCTTGAAGGGGGCTGTTAGAAAAGAAGGTTCTGAGGACCAAACTACACAGAACAAAAAGACAAGGACTGAAGGAGCAATTAGCAAGAAGAAAGATAAAAACGTAATAGATGAAATAACAACTTTATTTTACCAGACTCTGAGGAAAAAGGAATATTGCAGTACATTGTCTCCAACGGATTGATCCACAGCACTACCAACCTTCCTTGATTTTGGGGATTCCATCAATGGCGTAAATACTGTAGTTGGTTAGCTGTGTGTAGAAATTGTATGTATCGCATATATTCATTTTTGTATATAAATAGGGGATGATGTATTTCTGTTTATGTATGTAAGTGAATTGATTGATTAAGTAATCAAAATCATCTTCATCTTCTGTTTTTTATCTCGTTGAAATTTATATTATATTATTTTAAAGTATAATCGAGTGAGCGCGCCATATCTTCATGAGTATGTCTCGACCAAATCACATCCTTAATTTGATCCGAAGCAACCACTTAAGGTCAATTCATACTGTTGTTTCCTTGTAAAACCTCAAAAATTGGAAAATATGGCATGAATCATGCATGTAATTCAAATTCCTTAGCAAGTTGACATTTTCTTTTTCCTTTTTGAATAATTATCCGTTTAATGCTTATGATTCACAAACCTCTTCAACATGTGCTTTAACAAATAATTTCAAGAATTGATAAGTGTAATTGCTGAGATACATTGTCTTCTACTAGAATCTGTTCATATTGACAAAACATTTTTGGAGAAGTTTTGGAACCAACTTGAACATTCTCAACACTTTGGATGGTGAAATAGATTTCCATAAATTCCATAAGAATCTCATTAAAAATAGTGCAATTTCAAAAGATTTTTTTTTTTTTTTTTATGTATTTTTAAGTTTGAAATTTATTAAAATCTCTCTATTAATAAAATACTTATAAATTCATTAAAATCTCGAGAATACTTAAATTTAGAAAAACTTTTAAAATTCATTAAAATTTCAATTAAGTACGCCGGTTGAAATGATTGGAATATAAACCAATCTTTCTTTGAACATTAGAATTATTCTCTGCGTACAAAGATTTTTTCACGGGCAGTTCACAAGTGCTTTGTCGGCATCACCTGTATGGTGCCTTTTTAAGTGATTTTTGACAAGAATCAATGATAATACACTAAATGAAATTCTGTAACAATTCTGTGAAAGTTTTTTTTTTTTTTTTTTGTACTATTAACGTAACTCTTGAACGTTATCGGTGTCAAAATAAAAATGTTGAAGGTCAATGTGGACTATGTTAGCCGAACACGTGTTAATTTCTTATTCCCTTTAGATAAGATACCATCCTCCTCCACAATCACAATTCACACTCAAAAGATAATAGTTCAATATACACCGTAAATCGTCTCATTCTCTTCAATCTGTGCCGTTAATTCCTATCAAAATCCCATCAGCATATTTGTAATATCCAAATTCCCTCTCTTTCACTCTCTCCCTCTCTCTATCCTCCCCTTCTTCCTCCATCGTGTTAGCAATGGCCACCGCAGCCGCTTTGCAACATACCCCTATCACCTTCCAGTCTCGGTCGCCACCCTCCGCCCAACTCCGTTCCAGACCCAATGTCAAATTCTTCCTCACTACTGGCGTCAAGCTCCCGAAACTCACAATCAAGCCACTACTCCGTCGTAACCGCGGCGGAGGCGGTGCATCTGGAGCCAGAATGGCTGACTCTGCTGCCGGAAGCTATGCCCTTGCCCTATCTGATGTCGCGAAATCCAACAACACCCTCGAGCAAACCTCTGCAGACATCGAAAAACTCGAGAAATTCTTCTCCGATCCAGATGTCATAAATTTCTTCACAAACCCCACCATAGATGAAGAGAAGAAGATTGCAATAGTCGACGAAATCGCCGAATCTTCAAGCCTGCAGCCCCATGTCGTCAACTTCCTCAACATTCTCGTTGACATGAAGAGAATTGAATTGATTAAGGACATTGTGAAGGAATTCGAAGTTATTTACAACAAATTGACGGATACTGAACTCGCAATTGTCACTTCAGTGGTGGATTTGGAGTCGCAGCATTTGTCCCAGATCGCGAAAGAAGTGCAGAAATTGGCTGGCGCAAAGAATGTGAGAATCAAAACCGTAATTGACCCTTCACTAGTGGCTGGATTCACCATAAGGTATGGAAATTCTGGGTCCAAATTGATTGACATGAGTGTGAAGACGCAGCTTGAAGAAATTGCTGCTCAGTTGGAGATTGGAGATATTCAATTAGCTTCTTGATTTTCCTTTTGATTTGAAATTCTTGTGGGTAATTTTGTTTATGGAGGACAAATTAATGATATAGTATGATCTGGTTTTATTATACTTTATTGGCCCTTCTTGAATCTTTTTATTGCTTCTTATCTTGCTGCTTCTGCTGCCATTATATTGATCTTTTCTATTTTCTGAACGCCACAGTTTTCTTAGCTGGTTTCTTCATTCTAATGTTCACTTCTCAAGTGTTCATCTTCGAGTCAAGAAGTGAAAGATTGTATCATTGGCTAATCTTGAAAAGTAAACTTTGTTGACCCCAAAAAATGTACCAATGATGTGACCAACAGATTCCAAGACCTCTCACGTCCACATAAGTTGAGTTCCGGCACACTTGGACAAATCGTTGGTTGCACGTGGCCTTCTCCGACGATCAAGTCAACTTGAGGAATGATTTAGGGTGTGTGATAGCTTTGAACGTGAGCCTCCAATCTATCAAAAAGGGGGTCGGCTTGGGAGTAGATAGCTGAAAATGTATGTAGCAAGAATATAGCTTTAATAGTCTAAACTTGCATTATCCCTGAATGGTACTAAGTGTGAGCTTTTATACTTGAGCAAAACAAACGAGGCCTGTCGGATGATAGGACGCGTGGCCTCATCAGGTTGATTGACCGTTCTTGTCACATACGTTAATCAATCCAGGCATTAAATGCTTGAGCCATTTTTGTATCAATGAGTCCTAGCTTGGCAGTCTAAATTTGACCGTATAGGTGTGCAGAGGCGGCGATGGCAATGAATTGTCTTATCAATCATTTGCCACAAGATTTATTTAAAGATCTTGCAATTACCTCGCCATGATCGGTTCCTGCATGGGGGTCTACCGAAATCACTACAAGAAACTGCCTCTANTTCCTGCATGGGGGTCTACCGAAATGGGGTCGGTCCAACCTCGTTCTATGGGGAGAAGGGCTTGCCTCTTTATAAAAGGGTCGTCTCCATCGCTGTGTAAGGCGTGGCCCCCCTCTGGTAATTTGTCACGTAGTCTAATTAGTGTCACGTGTGGCTTTTATTTTATCTTATGGGTAACAAACTTAAAGCTAGATTTACTTACAAGTAAATAAGTAATGAAAATAAACGAAATTTTATTGATTAAACTAAAAGTAAATAAGTCACTTATTTTCAAAGTAATCCTATTTTGTACAATTCTACTATTCCAAAAAACAATGAAAACATGAACAAAAGGAAGCAAAAACCAATGTTTTTAGAACTGCCTAGACATCAACACAAAAAGAGTCAAAAAGTTCAACAAGGTATAGCCAAATGTAAAAAAAAAAAAAAAAACTATGCTACTGAAATTGCAATGGGACTTCTAACATTATGGATTCCATCAAACCAGGTGTACCATCCAAACGCATATTCATCCTTCTTCATGCTTCCCACCATTTCACTGTCTTCTTTCACAGTAATGCTGAATTTCTTCTTCTGCCCAACACTGTGAAAGAACAAAATGGGCGGCGATATCTCGATCTTGAATCCCGGCGGTGGTTTAGCACTAGCGAAGTACACACTCCTACTGCTTCCAACATTAGTGACGGTTCTCTGGACTGTCACGGCGCCTTTTAGCTCTGGAATAGCGACGGATGGATAGTTTAGGTTTCGAGGATGGGGCGGATTTTCTGGACACTTGAAGGAAGAGTCGAGATTCTTTATTCCACTGCTGCATAAAAAGAGAAGATATTCGGTATATGATGCGTCGTAGACGAGTCCTGGATCGGCTGCCTTTGTTGGCCTGAAATGTCCTGCTCCGAATTGGAAAGGATCCGCTGGATTGCCGGCTATATCCGTTATGAGGTTACCTTCGTTGTTACGCAATTCCGCTGGAAGGTGAAAATGTTAAATATAAGGTAGCATGGAAACGGAAACATAAATAGAACGTTGCAACTGGAAAAATAGGACCGTCAAAATGTTTTATGAAAATTTGTTTCATGATTATAATAATGTGAGCATTAAATATCTGAATCTTCAAACTACTTAACTAATTAATTAAATAATCTTATATAAGCTCAAATATTGTCGTGGACTCAAATTATGCAAAAAGTCTTTCTTTCTTCGGAAATAATTGTTACAAGAATGGACGAAAACAGTTCAATTTCACAAATAAGAGAAACAAAAATAGTTAAGGAAATAGGGCACAGAAAAATTAAGGTTTCTTTGTCAATTTTCATTAGTGGGGATGTTAGTGAACTATTTAGTGTATTTTCTAAGTTTTCAATTTTCGAAAGGTGTCGAACACTAGCCCTTTTTGAAGTTTCCACAATTATAAAAGATATGTCTATCAAAGCTAGACAAAATTGTGACAATTTGAAATGAAATGACATAAATGTACCTGAGGTTATCATGGCAGATCTTATTGCAGCACTACTCCATTTGGGGTGTATGGCCTTGAGAAGTGCACATGATGCAGCAATATGTGGACAGGACATAGAAGTTCCTGATAGAAGATTATATTTAGCTACTCGATGATCTATGTCTAATTTTGTTGGTGACGATGCTTCACTCCATGCAGCCAATATATATACTCCTGGAGCCGTGATATCAGGCTGTCAAACGAAGCCATCACACGTTAACAATGTTATTAAAACCGAACCTGATCAGATCACTAAGTTGGCGACCCGTCACTTTGACTATTGCAATGTCAAACCTAGTGTGTTTGGCTGTATTCAAAAGATACTATTCTATTCTAGAAGGTAAGTTCAAAGACATTAAATTGAGGAATGGGAACTTGTCTTTACTTACCTTGAGAATATCGGGTGAAACTGTATTGGGGCCTCGACTCGTGAAGAAGGCCATAGTTGGTGCTGGCTTGGTGTGTAAGACTGTTGTACCCGGAAGTATATAAGCCATTGGCTCTTTTGTGGAGAATATGTACTTGAAGATTTTGACAGCACTAAAATGAGTGACACCAGTTGCAGGAAGAAAATGAGAATCAGGGTCTAATATATCTCCATTTTCTTTACTATTTCCTAATATCATACCAATTCCTCCTGCTCTTTTCACCTCTAAACCTTTTCCAATTCTTACTCCAACGCCTCTCATGCAGAAGATAATCTTTCCCTTAGACTTCCCGGGAGAGAGCGAACCAGGTAAACATTGGCTGTACAATAAATAATTGAAATTCAATTAATCGGCTAATAAAATCGCTTTAAAATGTAAGAAAGTCTTAGGGATTAAGGACTAATCTCTTTGTATAGAGAGAAATAATAAACTGGCAGAAACACTAGACTTATACTATGATTACTCTACACAATTTAAAAGAATGAGGAGAGATCGATTACCCGGATTCATTTTTCGGGACATCAGGGTTTAGAACTTTTGCTGCATAAACTAATGGATACATCTTTTTCTCCAGGGTGTATGGAGTTACTGATTGTCCCTGATTTTAATATCAAAAGTTGAGATGATTAAATTCAATTAAAAATACTTGACAATATAGTTGAAACGAGATTTTCAGATTCCTTTGCTCATTTTACCTCAAGTTTCATCCCATTTCCTAGTTCAACAGATGATATAAATTCCCTGTCTAGGGTGCTTGCACCAACTGTGATAATCCAGGGAGCCGGATTTGACAATGTAGACGCATTAGGACCTGAGTTCCCCGCGCTGCAAGACACTACGATGTTTTTCTTCATTGCATGAAGAGCCCCAACCGCGATACCATCCTCAGTATATGGAACAGGTTTGCTTGTGCCAATGGAAATGCTTATCACATCAACACCATCTGCAATCGCATCGTCCATTGCTGCTAGCATATCTTCCTCGAAGCACGTGTTGCCTTCTGCTTTCTCTACTCCTGGAACTGCCCAACAGACTTTATACATAGCGAGTCGGACAAGTGGGACACCTCCCGAAGCAGTGCCTCCAGCGAATCCACCGATGGCCGAAGCATTGTGAACCAACCGGCCTCCTACAGTTGATGATGTGTGTGTTCCATGCCCGTCCTTGTCACGAGGGGACTTGTAATCTATTGTTCGGTTGAGAGGGCCGTAGTATGCTTCGTAACCCTTAAGGTAGTATCGTGCACCAATTATCTTCCTACAAATTTGGTAAGCATAAATCACATTTATAGTTTTATTTTCTAATGCAAGGATTTAAATTACGTAATTATGTATTTGAAAGTGCATAGATATAGAACATATTCAACGAAAAATTTATACAATTTTCTTTCATTGTTATGTCTAATTTACACAAATATATTAATAATAGAATTATATTATCAGGGAAATTAATAAACTCACTTATTACAGTTAGACGAGTTGAAGGCATCTCCAGATTGGCAAATTCCTTTCCACCTGGGTGGAACTTTTCCCATCCCTTCATCGCTAAAACTCTTAGATTCGGGCCATATACCTGATTTGAAGTGAAATTATAGGTTAATCAACCAATGTTAACTATGATTTTTAGCCCCACGAACACGATGTATACATCTCGATAAAAAAAAGACGAGAGAGAAAAGAAAGCATTGGAATTGATCCATAAATTTCTCCAAAGGTGAAAAAGGAACGTCATGTAAATACCATCTAACAAGGTTTTTGAATTCTATTCCTTCCAAAAATAAAAAAGCTCCACATTTACTAATTCAAAAATAAATTAAATTTTCCTCTACTGATAATATACACATTACATTTAATATGGCAAAATGGGTAGTGAAGTCAGAATTTCAACTATGGAGATGGAAAAAATGTTGAAGGGACAAAATATGCTACCCTCACCCCTCATTTGGCTCCGCTCCTGAAAAAAATTGTACGCAACATAACAATCTTGATGAACGTATATATTATGTACAAAAATTATTTAATGTATATTAGGGTTAATTGACATACCATTGTCTAACAGGCCAACAATAATATCATTGCCATATTTTGATTTCATTAATAAATCTTCCTTCTTCAATTGGTGTGGCTTCGTCCATTTTCGCAAACCTGCTAATTCCCATGACCTCGTAGTATGCAACGAGTATTTCTTTGGGTGGCTCCGAAGAACAGACACCACTTCCTCCATCTCTGTTAAACCACAAAAATGATACAAACTAAGAAAAATTTAAAATCTTGACTGTCATACCATATAGTCATGTTTACTTACGGGATAGTTTTGAGGCCTCGTCCGGGGTGAGCAGTGCAGCAAAGCCATTGATGCTGTGCTTGTAACTATAAATAAGAGAAGATCTTGCATCTTCTGCAGTCTCTTTCACAGAGGAAAGATATGAATAATGGTTTTCTTCAATTTCTTGAAAGGTTTTTTCTCCACCATGATGTCCAAAGTACACTATATAAACCTGCAAAATATCATATTTAAGAATAGTAATAAGAAGTTGGTTTAAACAAAAAATACGCAATCTGGAGAAGCCCTACCTGTTTTGGGTCAGTAGTACATGAAGCAAGAAGAGGAAGAAGAATGAGAAGCAAAGAGAATAAATGAGAACTCCTCATCATTAAAGTGATGGACATGGACATGTAGATATGATAGAGTTAATATTAATAAGAATCTCCTTTAGGTATTTATCCTTTTTCAATTCCAAAAAAGGTTTTATTTAACTAATTAACTTGCAAAATCAAAGTTTGAAATACTGACTGTTATATAATGGAATTTTTTTAGTTAATAGGACTCTTCATCATTATCATTATCTATATATAATATCTATATAATTATATTACAAAAAATTATATTTATTTTTTGTTTTTTGTATATAGTTCGATTAAATGAGAAATTTTAGAGCAAGAAATATTGTGATATTGTAGAACAAATAAATTAATAGTAATGAAAAGCTTCTTTTTAGAAAAACATTTAATAGAGCACATCTATCCCCTAAATCGTGATTGATCTGCATATTTAGTATCCTCCATTCACCGATGGGTTATTCCATCATCTTATCATTTTCACTAGGATAATTTAAGAGGTACTCTGCATTAATCATATTTTTCGTAAAGTTGAATAGAAATGATTTCACGTAGTCAATTGATAAATTAGTAATTCATCTAGAGTAATAATTTTTCAATCTGACATTATTATTTTATAGAGTTTTTACTGTATATGAGGGTTTAGAGCAAAAATATTGTGGTGTCGTAAATAAAACAAGTAAAGAGACGATGATTATTTGAACATCTTTTTATTGTGTTATTCATCAATGTATACACATATATATTGTTCCCTCTTCAAGGAAAAGTAAACATTTAAAAAAATTAAAGTGCTAATTTTGTACAATTATAAAGTAGAATTTAGATGCACAAATCATGCAATTAGCAAGTACATGATTGACCATACTTATACTAAACATGCACTTAAATATGTAGATGTCCTTAAAGGGTGTTCATGGCTTAGATTTTAATTTTTTAAAATTTATAAATTCTCATGAATTCCTTATATGTGAATAGAATTCTACAAAATTCATAAGATTTTAACGGAATTCTATGTTATAGATTTTAAGGATTTGACAGAATATTTAATGAATTTCTTATAATTACAAAAAAAATGATATAACTTTTCAATAGATCTCCAAAGGAAAAGAAAAATTCTAACTTTGTAATTAAAAAACAAAATTCATAATTGCAGATTATTCATAACGATGTCACTTATAAGAATTAATTTCATCTGAAAAATTGAACAAAATTAAAATATATAAAATCAATTAATAAATATCAACAAATTAAATATTGGTTTAATATGCAAATATCATTTTCATTATAGTGTCTAGTATTATTAACAAAACATGCACTAAATATTTAATGATTAAAGACAACAATGGTGATAGAGTTTCAAAAGCAGAATGGCATAATTCATGTTTTCATTCTTAGATGCTCAGAATTAAACTTGATTTCCAAATTCTAATAGAAAACGAACTCAATTACTCATTTCCTCTTCACTCTCACTTGGATGAGAATAAATATTTTTCATTTCTTACTTAATTTCATTTAATTTCATTTATTTATGTCAAACATATAAATAATTTGACTTTATATTTGTGGCTTGAAAACCACTGAAATCTAAATTGTGAAATTTCTAAAGAGCTTGCTATTTATATTTATGGATTTGTAATCCACTAAAATCAATTAAATTCTTTCAATTAATAAAATCTTTATAATCCCACAAGTTATTTGGGGACATCTAAATTCAGTTGAGATTTATTAAAATCTAAGTTGAAAACACCTAAATACTAAAGGAATCTATTAAAATATGAATTGGAGACACCTAGAGTTGAGGATACAATTATTTGAATTTGTATAGACTAAGGATCCAACAACTTGTCAAATAATGAAATCTCTATATTTAGCAACATTTTTTTTTATCGATTTCTTGTTATTGAACGCGAATGGAATAAAAGAAGTTTATCCATCTTATTTCTCTCAAAAAAAAATTTAGTGTTGTGTTCTTTCAAGTAAATCATTTATATAAGCAGTTTGCATTGATGTAGCTGAGCATATGTTACTAAGTTTAAAAGAAGTAAAAGTTCAAAATCTTGATTTCCAAAGATGTTCGAATAAGTTAATTTTTTCTTATATGTAAGTAAAAATTATTTGTTCAAGAACTCGTGTGTACAGTGTTTTTATGTCATATCATAGTATTGTTTCTTTCTATAAGCCACTTTGAGCTTAAATTTCCTTCAACAATGGATAATAAACTAAAGCTCTGGTTCATCCAGTTTTTCATAGTAGGAGTGTCCTCAAGTTTAAAGACACAATTAGTCTCTAGTGAACCAAAATTTCCTTGCTGCTTCATTTTTGGTGACTGAATAGTGGATAATGGAAATAATAATAATTTGAATACCATTGAAAAAGTCAATTATTTGCCTTGTGGAATTGATTTTCCACAAGGGCCAAGTCGGAGATTCACTAATGGTAGGAATATAGCAGATTTGATAGGTTAGTATTTAGAGATGGCAAAAAAACTGCCCCGCCCCGCCCTAACGGTGCCTTGCCCCAAATGGGGCGAAAAAAACTGCCCCGAATGGGTTGGCGGGGCGAGGAGGGGTGCCCCGTCTCGGGGCGGGGCGGGGCCTCGTGAACCGTTTAAATAAAAAGTATTCATGCTAGAATACATGATGAACAAATGTTTTTTGGAAGTAAAGTTATAGATTTATGTTCTTAAATTTGATGAACAAATATTTTTTGAAAGTAAAGTTATCTTTTTTCTTAACCGTATAATTGAAAATTTTTTAGGGAAAAA
>CAIGRT010032444.1:0-21861 GCA_903798405.1 Fraxinus platypoda
GGTGGTAGGCGACCTCATGGTGGTCGAAAGCCTCATCGTGGTAGACGGCCTCATGGTAGTAGACGACCTCATGGGGGTCGACGATCTCATGGGGATAGACGGTCTCATGGTGGTAGACCACCTCATGGGGGTCGACGGCCTAGTAGTGGTAAACGGCCTATGTGAACGTAGAGAGTCTCATAGTGATAGACAGCATGTAGGGTAGACGGCCTATCATGTGGTGTTCTACGTGGAGTGCAAATCAAGTGACTCTCACCTGGGCCATCTTAAATAATTATTAATGACATCTTGTATCAGTAAGTTTAAGTGAACAAATTGTTTGAAGGATAAGAGTATGTCTTCATACCTAAACAAGGTAATGAATCTCCTCCAACACTTTGAAAATTTTGAACCCAACCAAATCCCGATGGCTAACAATGGTTACGAGGACATTCTGTCTATGCTTGCTAGTTCTAGAGATTCTCAACTTTTTGTATTAGTCTCGGTTGAACACTTAGCAAGCCCCTCCATATCCAAAATTCGAAAAAAAATCGTGAGGATAACAACGAGGCTTGCAGGATCAAAATTAAGTCCGCTAAATATTATATGGAGGATGTAATTATGCTTTCAGTTTCGCGTGAAAATGCGACAAATGCCAAATATTTTCCAATGTCCCCATACAACCCCCTCAAGAACTGGTTGTGGTAATTAGTCCTTGACGTTTCGCGAAGTGAGGAGTAGACGTTTGGTTGGATGCTACTGAAACGTCAAGGACTGGTTAAATTTTTGAAATTTTTTCTTCTTAAACTCATTCTCAACCACACATTTTCTTAAAAATTCAATTTTGCTTGTGAACACACAATTTTTCCTTACTTTTTAACCACATATTCAAAAATTATTTTTCACTTCATATAATTAGCCTTTGTTTGGAAAGAATTTTTAAACGATTTAATTTATAAATAATTTTAAATAAGTGGTGGATAAGTGGATAGTATTTGTATGTACATTAGAATGTGTTTTTTAAAATAAAATTTGACCATTTATAAAGTTTGCCAAATGGAGAGTTTGTGCGAAAGTAATTCTTTGAAACTCGATTTTCTACATACTCATTTTTAATCCTACGATTTTCAAAAAAAATCATTTTTTACACTCCATAATTTTTTTTAATCACATATTATCTAAAAAAATTACTATTGAAAATGTCTCCTAAACCTGCACTAATCTTTTCACATATAAATATAAACATTTGTTTTAAAATATAATAAATACAAAAAAATCCGTTGACTAAACCAGAGCTCAGATTTTTGTAAAAACCTCATCCTTACCAAAATTCAAGGCTAAAGTGGGAAAATAGGAGGAAATAGGCATAAATGGGTAGGTTACAGTATAAGAGGGGACCTATAAATCTACAGTGGAGAAATGCAGGCGATCTGTCTATTCCCCTCACTATAATCTTCGCGCCATCGCACTGATTACAGTAAAGAGTCAAATCTTTTAGATTGCGTTTCGATCCTAGGTAATTGCGAATAAGATCATGTTTATGTGTGTACCTAGATACTTGTTTGACGTAATTGAATTGAACGTATTGCTCAATGTTGATTGTGAATTTTGAAGTGGTATGTATATGTTTTTCGTTGATTTTATTTGTGATTTTAGTTTTAAACCTGAAATGGGTCTGCATCTTTATGGGTTTTACAGCGGGTTGTGCACTCATGATTGTTTACCATGGAATTTTGCTTTCTATGTTGTTGGGACTAGACGGGGGTGTAAATTTTTGGTAATTTTGCATAGTCGTAATCGTGTTGTTATATTTGGAATTCTGAAGTTACGATATCTAATTTCTTGTTGGGTTTAATGGATTTGATATTTATGATACAATTAGGATTCTCGATTGGGATTTTCACTTTGTTTAAATTTTATTTTTAATTTGTATATTTTCTCCTAATCGAAGAAATGACACTCTTATTATGCCCATACAGTATTAGATTTTAATTGGTGGATCAGCTCTCGATTTACAAGTTCTGCTAGGTTTCTTTTGAACTTTTGCTGGGTTCTTTTTTCGAAGTATTGAATTTTATTTTGTTTCTGTTCTGAAAATCAAAGTGGGTTCTTCTATTTGTTGTTGTTGATGTTTTGTTTTCATTGTTTTGAGTTTCACTTCTTCCTACTTGGTTCTTTTCTTTAATTCTTTTGTTTTATCTGCATTTTTGTAGCTTGAGTGTCAAGCATTTTTTAATTCTGCCATCTTTTTTTTCTGGCAAATTAGTTGTGCACGAAAAATAGCGCTTGTGACATTGATCTGTATAGAAAAGATGGCAGTTTCATACTTGCATTTTAATGATAACTAATTGCAAGCTTAGTATAGCAACAACTTTTCATGACATTCTGATCATACAAGGTAACTTGGAAGCGATGCAATAATAAATGTTTATTCGACTACGTATGGATTTGTCCACTTCACTGTCAAAAAACTAACTTAAATTATTTTCCGTGAGTAATTAAAAATTACCTTTCTTATGCTCGATGATTACTGTTTTTTGCATGAAGTTTGTTTACGTTGCTTAAGCATATGTGCTGCTCATGACTTACCCAACTGGGTTTACAGTGAAATCTAGAAATCAATACAAAGAGTGAAATTCATAATGCTAATTGGTTCTTGCTCAGTTTATTTGATTAATGCTTTCAATTTTCACTTGCAGGTGTAGTTTTTGTCCGCTGCTCATAGATTAAGCATTCTCATGGCTGATTCAGAAGAAAATAATGCATTGTTTCCTATTTTTATTTTGTCAATGATTGCCTTGCCCTTAGTGCCTTATACAATTCTGAAGTTATTCCGTGCTGCCTCAAAGAAAACAAAATGCATCAACTGCAAGTGTTCTGATTGCTCTAAATCAGGGAAATACCGTAAATCAGTTTTCAAACGGGTCTGTTACCTTTTGCTCATTTAACACACTCTTCTATTTACTGTGTGGTATAGATATATTATGACTTCAAATTTACATTTGCAGATTATGAGCGTCTCAACATGTGGAAACTTGACTCTTGTGCTGCTATGGGTTATCATGGCTATTCTTGTTTATTACATAAAGCACATGAATAGTGAGGTACGCAATTACCAATCCATGATATGTTTATACATGTGAACATGATTTTTTCTTTACTTACTTTGAAACATTCTGTCATGTTTATCATGTATATCTATCATGTGCTTGTATTTCTTCAATTATTGGACAATGGATTTGTTTTGAGAGTAATGCTTTATTGGTTAACTCAGATTCAAGTTTTTGAGCCGTTTAACATCCTTGGATTAGATTCCGGAGCTTCAGATTCCGAAATTAAGAAGGCATACAGGAGACTTTCTATCCAATACCATCCTGATAAGAATCCGGACCCAGGTTCTTCTAATTCTTTAGTTCAGATATGATGTTTTTAAGTTCAAATGTTATAGAAATCTTCTCCTGACCTGAAGTTGCCATTAAATTATGATTGTTTTTGGAATTTCAGCTGCTCATAAGTACTTTGTGGAGTCAATATCCAAAGCTTACCAGGCTCTGACAGATCCAATTTCCCGTGAGAATTATGAAAAGTATGGCCATCCCGATGGTAGACAGGTAAAATATCACTGGGTGGAAAATGTTTTCTCATACATCTGGATCGAAGTTGAATGAAAAGAAAAACTTGACATTATGATTTCTTGATTTAGGGGTTCCAAATGGGAATTGCTCTGCCACAGTTTCTTCTTAATATTGATGGCGCATCTAGTGGGATATTGTTAATTTGGATTGTTGGGGTCTGTATACTGTTGCCACTTGTGGTGGCTGTTGTATATCTTTCAAGATCTTCAAAATATACTGGAAATTATGTCAAGAATGACACACTGGGTGCCTATTTCCATTTAATGAAACCTTCCTTGGCCCCAAGGTATGTGTTACTAGAAACATATGTTGTTATTGTCATTCTTCTAGGTAACTCTTAAATTAATAGGATAATTATATGCCGGTATGTCCGATCATTTTTCACTAAGGATTAACCTAATGAATCTTTACGTTATTATCTCTATCTAAATATCCACTAACCAAAAAAACTTGGTGAATTTAAATTAGAGATATTCTGTTTCTTTATCCAAAAACTGTTGTCTCATTAAAATAGTTGCTCATGGAAACTGAAAAATAGTTTTCTTATTCTATGCTGACTATGGTCATGTTCCATTTTGAATAGAGGTGAAGTTACTCACACTACTGTTAGCACACTGTTTACATAGATCTGTGTCATTGCAACATTGGAAATAAGGACTGTTTGAGAACTTTTATGAATTTCCCTCATTTCTGTGAAAATATCTTTGTAGTTGATTTTATCGTGTCATACCACCGGATATATTGATGACTTGTATGCCACCATGATGCCTTTTAATTCGCAGCAAAGTTATGGAAGTCTTCATTAAGGCTGCTGAATTTGTGGAGATTCCCGTTAGGAGATCTGATGATGAACCCCTACAAAAACTTTTTATGGCAGTAAGAAGTGAGTTGAACCTGGACCTTAAAAACATTAAAAAGGAGCAGGCGAAGTTTTGGAAGCAGCATCCTGCACTTGTTAAGGTAAACTTGAAAAGAAAGTTAACAGCATAGGTGGAGGCTTTTTGTTCTGGCTGTTGCATTTAACAATGGAATCCTTTACTTGTTTTGTGCTCTTCTGATCGTAGTCATCTCCTCTGTATTTCTCAGACAGAATTGTTGATCCAAGCGCATTTAACTCATGAAACAACAAATTTATCCCCAGATTTGGAGCGTGACTGCAAGCGTGTGCTGGAACTCGCTCCTCGCCTTCTTGAAGAGTTAATTAAGGTCATATATTTTCTGTACATGTATACATAGCCATTTGTATGCATAGATATGGTTAGTTTTGAAGCTTTATAATTTCAATTCCTACTTGGTAATGATGTTTGTCTGCACTTCTGAAGTTCATTCCTGTATTGCTAGTTAACTTGAGATTAAATTTGGGGATATACCCACCTTTAATAGTTTGCGTATATATTGTTAGGCATTGATGAAATATCTCCTTTTTCTTCTCCTACTTCATAATCTGAGCACATAGAGAACTTTAATTCTTTGGAAAGTAGAGTTTCTTATGAACATCCTAATACTCCGATTCTGGACCGACTTGGAAATTAAAGTTACCATCTCATCAATGTATTGATTTTCTATTGCATCCAACTCAGCTGATCTTAGTTGCAAAGAATATCGGCTATACTCCCTTGGGTTTTTGTCCAAACAGTCGTCTATATCAACAGCCGACTTAACTGGTTTCTCTAGTGCAGTAAAGGTTTTGCTGTTTACAGATCCTTTATTCTCAACATTGATAGAAAAATAATTAAGCACCTCTGACTTCTTGTCTCATCAAAGAGAGAGATAAAAAATGGGTAACATAGAATTAACTTACAGGAGGATGGAGAAATGGACAAGTATTTCATATCCCAAATGCTAAAATTTATTTTAAACAGAAATTATGATTTCAATTTGCTAGCTTTCTTGTTTGAGAAAAAGGTGAACGTTTTTGAAATATGTCCGACTGTGGATTCTTGAAGTGTGAGGCATAACATAATTTTTTACTTTTCTGAACATGATTCTACACATTATGTTTTACTATTAGGTCATTTCAGTATTCTCTTCCATTTCATGTGCATTGGACCTACCTCTTACTTTGATGAATTCTTTGCTTACCATGTGTAGATGGCACTTATTCCAAGGACTAATAAGGGGCATGGCTGGCTTAGGCCTGCTATAGGAGTTGTTGAACTTTCACAGAGCATTGTTCAGGTATTGTTCAACAACATTTAGCAATTTATTTTTCATCTTCAGTAATAGAAAACTAAACTTATTCTATTTAACGAGATTTCTCTATTAGGAAAAAAGATTTTTTTTAAATTTTTTTTATTTTTTATTTTTTTTTGCATTTAACAAGAATATTACCGTTAATGGAAAGCTTCCTGATATTTAACTGATCGAGAATGTGAATTTGCACATAAAATGGTCTGTGGTGCAGGCTGTTCCTCTCAGTGCAAGGAAGGCTGAGGGCATTGCTCCATTTTTGCAGCTTCCACATTTTAATGATGATATTGTCAAAAAGATAACCCGCAAGGTGAGATTTATTACCCCTACTTTTCTGAGAATTTCTCCAAGCTGGAGCTATATCAACTAGTGGTCTTATCCGAAGACTTGGAAATAAAGATGGAAAAAATAAAGAAAAGACTTGACTATGAGAAAACCTGCAACTTAGTCAGGGAAATACAGATATTGATTTAAAAACAATTTGGAAATTTAGAGGATCGCCATACTACGTCATCGGCATGGTTTAGTGAAAAGTATATTTTGGTTTGACATTAGAGGAGTAGATTTTTGTATATTTATACCATTCTGATGTAATGGGAAAGAGGAAATGCCATCCCTGAAATTTCATTTCTGCGAAAAAGTTTGCGATGAATCTGAGTAGAATCATTTATTTTCTAAGTCATCGAATATTCTAGAACATAATGTTGATAAGGTGATATTATGATGATAGTCCGGTTCCTCGTGTAATTTAGTAAGGCGAAATTTTATTGACGTAATTCAACTTAACAATCAAATTTAGTTGAATAGTTGAATTAATTGGATCCTCCCTTCTCCCTTTTTTCATAATAATTTTCCGTTTACTTGTTCTTCCCATGATCTTTATTCTTGCACTGCTTGCAGAAGGTACGGACATTTCATGAACTTCAGGAAATGACTATTGAAGAACGCGCTGAATTATTTTCTAAAGTAGCGAACTTCTCTGCTGCTGAAGTGCAAGACGTGGAGAATGTACTGAAACTGATTCCTTCTATGACAGTTGAAGTTACTTGCGGGACTGAAGGTGAGGAAGCCATACAAGAGGGTGACGTCGTTACAGTTCAGGCTTGGGTGACACTGAAACGTGCTAATGGTTTAATTGGTGCCCTACCTCACGCCCCCAATTATCCATTCCACAAGGAAGAAAATTTTTGGTGTTTACTAGCAGACACCAATTTGAATAGTGTGTGGTTCTCCCAGAAGATCAGTTTTATGGATGAAGCTGCCGCAGTAAGTGCTGCTTCAACAGCAATTGAGGAGAGAATGGAAGTGCTCGGAGCCAGTCCAAAGGAAACCAGCGCTGCTATAAGAGAAGCAGTTGAGAAAGTCAAAAATGGGTGTCGACTTGCAATGGGGAAATTCCTGGCTCCAGCCGAAGGAAATTATAACTTGACTTGCTATTTGTTATGCGATTCTTGGATTGGCTGTGACAAGAAATCGAGCTTAAAACTGAAAGTTTTGAAGAGGACTCGTGCTGGTATTCGCGGAGGTCAGGTTACTGATGGAGGATCGATTCTCGAGGATGGAATTGATGACGAAGAGGAGATTGAAGAAGAGGAAGAAGAGGATATTGACAGTGAGTACAGTGAAGACGAAGATAATCAGGATACAAATAAAATGGGACGTGCCAATGGCAAAGTTCGTGAAAAGAGCGGTTCGGAAAGTTCCGGCTCAGAAGAGGAGTGAAAAATCCTTGCTATAGTAATTGCATTGGTGAGATGACAATTTACCCCTTTCCTAGGTTTTAAATTTTACAAAAGGTTTTGAGCCTAGATGTGTTACAAAATTTCATACTCGATTATAATTGCTAGAATTTTACTTGTGAACTTCTTATAAATTTGACTTGAAATGGAAAAAATAATAATTATTGCGCCCTACATAGGAATGCAAAAAAATATTTCTTGCCTATATTTATCGAGGATGGATTGATATAAATTTGTTTTCTATATATTAATTTTGGATGACATAATTTATGAGAGGTCTGGAAAAATCGGTACTGATTAATTGGTTTATTCAATGTTTTCGAGAGCCATTGTGCAAGATATTCAATGTATTCGACGTATTCTGGTTGTGTGAAATGGCGTCCGGACAGAAAATGAAACTTGGATAAGTCGGCAATTTCCTTTAATCCGAGTCCGAATGTTCAGGAGGAACGTCGGAGCTTCGTTGCTGATTCACTTGGCCTCGTAGGCATAGCACTCAGTCTAACACTTGGTATCTTCGGACTTCCAATTGTGATAGGTGGAAATGAGAAAGACTTCTCTCATTAATTAAAGAA
Source organism: Fraxinus platypoda (assembly GCA_903798405.1). Taxonomy (NCBI): domain Eukaryota; kingdom Viridiplantae; phylum Streptophyta; class Magnoliopsida; order Lamiales; family Oleaceae; genus Fraxinus; species Fraxinus platypoda. The sequence continues at coordinate 8,119 of CAIGRT010032444.1, forward strand.
AAAGTGAGGAAACGAGTTTAGGGGGTGGCGTCGTGGACTCTTTTCAGCTGCTGGTTACAAAACTTTCCGAGTATTCTTTATTAAACATAGACGTTAAAATGGCCTCAACAAAAATAGGAGAAAAAAATATAGTTAGAATAATGAAGATGCTCTAACATGGCATTGCAACCAGAAGCAATTACAAAACCTCTATGTTACTATGTCCCATTACCGGTGCAAACTAGTCGAATCCTTCTGAGAGTGGACACTAGTTCTGCATCAAAACAGCAGGAATATGATAAAACTATCCGCTAATCAGTTGCACGAGAATATAGGCCCCCTTCTGACTCCAAGGAGATTGTTTAAAGAATACTCAGGCATTGGTACACGGCGTGTAGCAGCTTGCAGAGTGCACAAAAGAAAATGGGACAATTCTCTTATCTTCGGAAAGTTAAGCTCGTTGAAGGTAGGTTAGTTCAGTCTGGGATGCAGTCCTTTCAACAGCTGTCCACCACTCCTCGTCCTCTTCTTCACAAGTTTCATCCTATTTGACAATGAAAAGGACAATCACGTTGTATAAATTACAAGATAACAGAGAAGTTTCTTCAATATGTGCTAGAGTTCTTTATTGAGAACGCCCAAAAATTCAATTATTTATCTATCAAGTTCACAAGAATCTAACCCTACAAATGGAAAACAGACATTGGTTGACATTAAAAAGTTAAATCTTTCGTTTCCTGCAGTCAGTGGGAGCCAACGGCAGAAAATGGGAAAGGGTAAAAACGGGCATGTTTAACTTGAGATATCAATTGGACAAACTATCACAAATGTTTCTTATAAGTAGAAAACAGAAGAAGCTGAAGCGTGACAGAGATGTTAAACTAACCACCCCAGTTAAGTCCAGTGCCTTCTGTATATGTTCAACCTGGTCTGCAAATTCAATTGCTTCAAGCCACCACTTTTCTTTCTTGCAGCTGTCAGGTATACTTTCATCATCTGCTAGATAAACATGTCCCTGGTTGTCACAGCCTCCAGGAAGATTGAAGTAAAAGGCAGAATCAGGAAGAACATCATCAGGAATTGGACGAAGAGGTGATCGATAGCCTGGTAATTAATCAGCCCAGTAAAAGTTATTTTGTAGCATATTGAAATGTTGATAAATATACTAATACAGGTAAAAACTTTACCTCTGCAATCAGGATCATGACACTTCTGATAATAAGCTGCCCTTCTTAGATCAACAACATATATAACTGAACCAAACATTAATATAAATGTTAATATCCAGCAGTTTACTTTAATTGCAATTGGCAAGGTATCTTAGACAGTACTCGACAATATTAAATTAGAAAAAGAAGCTAAAATGTGTGTCTAGTACTATCTATTACGATCTAATACTAATACTACATATTAAACATGCACTAAAAGATTTGAACAGTTGATTTCTCAAAGTCAACAAATGATGGAAAGACAGTGCAAGTAATATATTAGATGCAAAAGAGCCCCAAATAAACAAAGACACCATCACTAGAATCATAGAAAATATGCCAAAAAAACTAAAATATCAAGGATATGATAATTGGCACAATAGAATCTGTAAAAGAAAAGATTTACCGTGATTGCTCTTATGTTGTCTGCCAATTCGTTCACAGTATCTATTTTTAGACATGCTATAAACCATCAATCCATATTCTGAGAACCAGTACCAGCTCCGAATTTTTCCTACCAACAAAGCAACAGGGAATAAAAGAAGAAACTATAGACTTTTAAAAAATATCAGACGTTGAGCATAAAATATTTTTTCTAGAAGATCTTTAATTTCATTTGAGTAATACGTAGTCTTTCGGGCATAATCACTCCAAAGACTATCAGAAAATAAATTTCAGTAATGGTGGAGTAAAGATGATAATTTTTAATCGGGCATAATCCCTGTTTTATTTCATGCTTGCTCTATATTAATAGTAAACAAGTAAAAAAAAAATGGTAAGTATAATAGGAGGGTAAGATCATACATCACCCTCCATGTACTCAATGTCATATTAATAAATAGGTATGGATCGTGCCTACCCCTCACTTGCTATTGGGTAGGAGCCTAAAAACTCCTACACCAGCATATGTGGCTTTCCAAAAAAAAAATTCTACTTACTTATGCTTGGGAAAAAAAAGAAAGAGAGAGAAAAAGAAAAACAAAGATATGTTTGAACACAGTAATACCTGATACATTTCCAACGGAGGCAACAACAGTCTCTACAAATACGTCCAGAGCCGGGAACGGTGATTTTCCCATCAAGTAAGTTTTGGGAGCATCACTTGTACAAGCATTCAAGTGAAAGTCTCGAGGAAAACAAGAATGTGTAGGGGAACTCGTAACCTGCAAGAAATAGTATTTGAAGATTGATGATAGTAAGACGCAATATGTCGAGGACCAGAAGAGAGTATGTATGTTTGTCTACGTGCATATAGAAATGCTTAAAAAACATGGATCTGCAGAGAGGCAAAGTTACCTCTGTATCAAACTGCAGCGCCTTCACGCAGTCCAAATCCATTTTGCATATTAGAAGCTTCTCACAATCAGCATCCATGTTGCAGATTAAGGATTCCATAAACACTTCTCCTTCACTCTGTCACACATATTAGAGGTTATTTAGTGCAATACATGCGAGTATATAGTGCTATACGCGTGAATTGTGAAGTACTGGGGGGATTGTATCTATGTCTGGGAATCGGCTTTTACCCTTACGTTATTATGTTTCTAATTCCCACCATTTATCAATATGCTCAATCGGGATAGGGCACATTATTTAAGTTCTCAGTTATAACGTGTGAATACACAAGCATATATCAGGAAATCCGTATATTTAACAAGCATTCGCAGAAACATTGATCCAATACATCAGTGGCACAGCTCACTCAAACTAATGCTTTTTCATAAAGCCGAAGACCCGCCAACACCACCAAGGCACCAACCCATAAAAGGAAAAAGAAAAAGAAAAAGAAAAACATAATTATACCAAAAGGAAAGAAGAGCAAGTGCAAAGTGTCAAGGAACGCATACTAAATAAAAGTGGGAAAATGTGGCTTCAGACCTATCATCGTCAATACTAATTATTACAGATATGTACTAATTGGAACCCATAATGAGTAGCTCATTCACTGGTATACCACTATTATAAAAGATGAGCAATGCTAAATAGCACCAATGGTGCTAAGAAACAGTTTTCGTGCGGGTCCATTGTCTCATTATGCAATGAAGTTGGGATACATTTGAATCATTGGACAAAGCCACTAGTGCTTAGCACCACTGGTGCTATATAGCCTTATTCATTAAAGATATACCACCAGTCGATGATGAGATTCAACTCTATGTATGTGCAGTCTAAATATATCAGCTAGTAGAGAGAAACTCGTATGGAACATAGAATATTTCCTCTTCTAGCATGACAACAAACTAAGGAAGCCAATACATTTAAATGCCAAATAATTCTATCATTGTTAGAAGATCCATACCATATCCTTACATTTAAACCGCCCACTAGGTAAGAGAATAGAGCTTTTCCCAGCTTTCGATGATAGAGGTAGTCTAAAGCAACGATTCCTAGAATAGACGGCTGTATCCACGAAAAGCTGGCATTGATTATCAGCAGAGCTTGCATCCTTTGAGATGAACAGATTTTTGAATCTTCCATCAGTTTCCATATAAAGATAAGCCCTTGAACATATCTGACAATGAGGCAGGAAGAAGGCGGCAAGTAATTGGAGCTTGAGGGAAGAAAATAACAACAGAAAGCATCGATACTCATTGCAGTGTCAAAATAGATTGTAATGATTATCCTAATCACAGAAATAAAAGGACACAGTTAAAATTATTGCATAAATGAAGCACCAGCAATGACACTGCATTTATGTTGAACAATAATAAGATGCCACAGTACAATTGCTGCAAGTGAAAATTACTCCTAATTTGTGACACACCTCAGAAACAAATGCACCAGCATGCGAATTGTCTTTGAAGGCAGCCTTAGGTAAGCGGATGAGTAAATGACGAGAGAACTTTTCTGACAATAAAAAACATAGGCAAAAAATGGATATAAATTACTAATGAACATCACATGGATATTAAATTCATGTATATAGAATCAGATCATCACTCTTATAACCATTTGTCTCTCACTCTTCCAACAAAATAAGGCAATATGGAACACACAAAAAAATATCTGAAAATGATTTGCAAATTAGTAAAAGCCCATTTAAATTTATAAATGCAATCAAAAGAAAATAGATTTCCAGTTAATTTTCAAAGAAGTCCTGTGAGACATTCAGTAATGTTAATACCGTCCGTAGATGAATCAAGTTCTACTACCCAATCCTTGTTTCCTGCGATGGAATACTTCTCAAGTAGCGCATCAAAGACAAGAGTTAGCAGGAAATCCACCATTTCATCTCCATTTTTGTCAGGATTTTCTCGCTTGTTGAACTCCAAATCAAAATAGAGGTGGCATGGTAACCCCTGAAAGTCGAACATAATTCTCGTAAGTAACATTCAACACCCCCCCCCCCCCACCCCCCCAAACAACCACACACAGACCAAAAAACCACAAACAAGGAAAGGGAAAAATCCACAGAGATGGAAAAATAAACATAAAGACCTTACCAAAAATTTCCAATAAGGGATCAAAAACAGCAAGAACAACTTAAAAGCAAATAACTACACATATTTTAGCCAATGCCGCAGTTCACTATGTTTAACAAGATTTTAACACTTTAAATAGAAAATGCAAAGATTGTTACCTCCTGAATAACTTCGTAATGGTGGCGAAATTTAGGATTCATCTCTATATACCTAAGAAGATCAATATAGCAAATAGCAAAAAAGAAGTTATCAGCATGAGGAATGCATTAAGAAATAATTATGTTCAAACTGAAAAGACTATTCAGAAACTTACCTTCTCCAAAATTCCTTGTACGTTGAAACAAGAAACCTTCTCTGGCCATTCATATGATCCTGAAAACTAAAAACACGTGCATTTGAACGCTCTTTAGCGTACTTCATCGCTTCCTCCTGCCTTGGAAAGGTAGCCCAAAATTCTTCTCTAAAACGAGCATAAAACAAAACGAATAATTCCCCAAGTTCAAATTAAACACAACAGAATTAAAATCGAAAAAAAATTAAACTACCTCAATTTAGTTTGTTCCAAGAGATCAACACGTATTTCGTGCAACAATCGCAGCAATCGAGCAGGCCGCTTTGGAGGCACGCCGTGAGGTGAACCATAAAACACCATTGGAGAGAACTGTTTGTCATTGCCCGGGATTTTACAATTTTTTGTCGTCGGAGTTTCAGAAAATGAAGATTTTTCTTGTTTTGGTGAAGATTCTTGATTCAATTTTCGTTTTTCGTTTTTTCTTTCTCTGATTGCAGATTCTGAAACATCAAAAAAACAATCTATTAACTCAATTTCTATATAACCAAAATCAGAAAAAAGCGTTGAACTTTTTGTACATACGGGGAGGAGAGAGGCCGCATTTGAAGCACTGGAACAGGCGTTCTACATCGTCCATGTAGTTTTTGAATTTTCCAGCGAAGGGAGTGTCGTGCAATTTGCATACGCTGTCCTTGGTTGTGCTCTTGAACGGAGTTTTTTTTTGGATGGAAAATGCGATGGAGGGCGTACACTTTCTGGAAATTGTTTTTCAGCCCCCATTTGAAGCACGTTGAAATTTTCAATTCCATTCTTCTACTCATTTTCAATCACACATTCTTCTGTAAAATAATATTTTTCATTATATCAATAACTTTTCCTTCTTTTTCAACCACACATTCTCCATCAATCTACTATTCCAAAATACATTCTTTCAAAATAATGTGGCTCAAACACACCCAACAGAGTAAATGATAATGGGTTACGATAAAAATAATTTTAGCTCCATTTTCTTGCCAAAAATGCATTTTGAACAGCGATTTGAGTTGCGATGGACAAAAAAAATGTGTATATATATATATATATTAAAAATAATGAAAACCAAATAAGAGCTAAATATGTTTTAGGGTTAAAAACAAAACTTTGGATGCAAACTTATGGATTGCTCAAGGTATCTTCATTAAATAAATTTGTGGTTTGAGTCAATAAACGAAAAATTTTGCTCCTCTTTGCATTTATGTTGTCCATGATCTTCTTCGTGATAGTCTGTGATGAGTTAGAATGGGAATCCAACCAAAATAACGCTTTTTTTTTTTTTATAAAGCTGATGAGTTGTTCCAATAACTTCGATCCAAATTAACCCCTATCTCACACGAATGATCGAGCAGGCTAGTTGGAAAGGAAATAATTGTCACAACCATCAAGCTTGGATGAGTAACCCACCCCTTCTTATGTTGCTTGCAATTTTGAAATATCTGATTGACTTGACTGAGTTGACTTTTCCCATTTTGGAAATAGCCAATCGAGGGTCTAAGCCCTCCTGTCGAGCTCAATTTTTCCTCAAACTAGCACTTAAAACTTTTACTTATGTTATTGTGTTAATAAGAGATGACTATTTCAGAAATTCTACATGGCCAAAGTGAAACGTTAAATGGATTAATAAGTGGATAAACTTTTCTTTTCTTTCATATATATTTAATTTCTTAAATCTTACGTAAAGCACTGTTTGACAAATTTTTTTTGAGTAGACTGCCAGAGATGCTATGACACCGACGTCTGGGACATTTTCCCTCTATATAAATTCTAAACTTGACATGTACGTTACTTGTGTCTAAGTCTAATATTGCGTACCAAACATTCCTACGATGCTACTTTCAAATAAATTGACACTCACGTTAGATTCACAATTCTTCTTTTATTAGGCATACAAATGGGATGATTGCAAGAAAGGGACACAGTCGCATACCTATTTACTCGGACAATCCAACGAATATAATTGGCCTCATTTTGGTAAACAAGTAAGGATTCTTACTTCTCTCTGTAATTGAATAAATTCCTGCTTAAGATTGGGATGAGCTCAGTAAAAAATAATTTTATCCAATTTACTGTGTCTATTTTCAGGTAAAAAACTTGATCTTCTACCATCCTGAAGATGAAACCCCCATCAAAGATATGCCTATCAGGAGAATTCCTTCAATTTTTTGCCACGCCTCGTGTAGATCCCACGAGAGAATGTGACAGCTCGTCGATGCATAAATGTCCTACTCTTCATCAAGATTCTTCTATAAAAACATTTGGTCATGTCAGCATCAGCTATAGGAAGGTGAACTGTGCAAACGTTCAAATCAATGTTAGCTTTTTCCATTAACAAAGCACAACTTATACCTTTCAAAAGTTTGAAGGGTCAAATGTATTTTGATAGAATACGTGCGCTTCCCGTGTTTTGGATCTTCACGTAACGGGCAATTTTGTGGTTATCAATAATTAATGTGCATGATTTTATATTAGACTGGATTTTGCTCGTAAATTTTTTTCCCATTTTTAGCGGAGTTAGTCTAATAAAAAATTTGATCAGTACAGGAAGAGCTGTCATCTTTCAATAAAGACAGATAATTTTATGTCATGGCTTGTCCCTTTCCACAAGGAATCAAAATAAAGAGAAAAGGCAACTCTTTTTTGTATCTTTTTGTTTGTTTAGAATTCGATTATTGCCAAAACATGCTAGCTGGGTAGCCGTTAAAACAACAAGTCTTTAATTTAGAATTGGAGAAAAGGAAAGGAAGGAAAGGAACCTTTAATTGAAAGATACAGATAAAATGCCTAATTCAAATTTATTAAAAATAATAGATATTTTTTTCGCCCCTTCCCATCCGTGCATCATCTAACATTCCTCCATCACTCAAGAACCTTGCAAGAAACACGACAATAATCGGAAAAAATGGTGTAAAAAGAATTGAACTTATTAAGGCCCCGTTTATTTTAGATTAAAATCAGATTTTAATTTAAGTCAAAGTCAAATAATCAATATTAACCACATCTTTCATTAGCCTCATAGCTTTTCAATCACACATTTCAAAAACTTCTATCATAATCTATTAAAAATCTAATTTTAATTCCCACCAAACACCCACTGAATTACGAGGATTATAAATGTATATAATTCTTGTTGTATCCTAAGGATAAAACAAAATTAGATAAAGAGCTCTATTAACAAAGATCAAAGGTCTCACTCTCAAACATCCAAGAAAACTCATTTACGAATTAAATCCCAGTTTTCAACAAATAACACATGAATTGGGATCCTCCTCCACACTTCTAGCAAAATATGGATGTTGATAATACGGAGGATAGGGCATCGACAGTTGTACAACTTGTTTTGGACCATCTTCTTTTTTCTTGTCATCTCCTTTCTTGCCTTCCTCTTTTTTGGGTTCTTCCTTTTTCTTCTCAGGCTCTTTTGCCGGCCCGACCGACACAATCTCTGTACCACAGAGCTTCCTCAGTTTGGCCACCACCTTAACCGGATCTATGTCTCCGGTTATTGTCAGCTTCTTGTCCTTCGGATCCATGGCAATAGATTCAACCCCTGAAAATTTAAGAAAAGGGAACTTATTAAATTAAGATCTGGATTTTCTTGAAATCTACAGATCAAATAACTCTTTCACTCGTAAAAGGACCAGACGATGATTACCTGAGAGGCCAGAGACTGTTTTCATGGCTTTTTGCTTGATTTTCTCATCGACAAATTCCAATTTCAACACAACTTTCTGTAATTAGCATAACAAAAAAGCAAAAGATCTAAATTAGGAAACGTTCACCATAATTCAAGATTTATAATTATGCTCAAACAACATTAATTAAATGATTAAGCATAAACAAAATACAGAAAGATCTAAATTAGGAAAAGCCCACAAAATTTCATCCCTGAAAATATAATTAAAACTAATTATGGTTAATCAACACTAATTAAATGATTTTAACATAGATATTCATAAACAAGAACTTAATATTCTTTGATTTCCTGCGTGAAGATTCACTAAGGAATAAACAAGATCCATCAAAAGTGTTTAAGAATAATCAGACGTCAGGAAAAAAAGTTAAGAAAAAAAAACTTTTTCAACCTCATAAAAATTATGCTCAAGAATCAGAATCTAAACAAAAGCAAATGAAATTAATAAAAGACTGTAATTAACCTGCATCCTTGTTTTCTGAAACTTCGAGATCTGAGTTTAAAAAAATTCTTGAAAAAAGTTGCAGACAAAAGCTGGCTTAGTAAGAAGAGGAAAAAGAATAAATAATAGATAAATCCAAGAAAAGGACTGTGGTATGAACTTGCTTAACTGAGTTTGGAGCCGATTTATAGCATGAAGGTTAGGACACCAACAGAGTCAACGCGAGTCAAGGTCAGAGGTCCGCGTTCAATATTTTCGTTCTACGTTGTTCAAGCCTGCTGAGGTCGCTAGGAAGATTCGTCAAATTCGTCAAATTCGTGACATCGATCTTTCCAATTCGAACAAATTGCACCACCAGTCCTCAACTTATTTCGTTAAAAGTTAAGGAAATAAGTTGACTTTATAGTTTTTTAATGCTAGAATTTTGCTTCACAATTTTGATACTTTGTTATGAAAATTTGAATCAAAGTTTGTTTGTTTGAAGAAACATGTTGACACGTTAACAAAGATCTAGCCTCTGTTCGAAAAGAATTTATAATCAATTTAATTTATAAATAAATTGAAATAATTTGTGGATAACACTTATAGCTCAATTGAAATATTTGATTGAAAATGAATTTTGATAATTTATAAATTGATTTATAAAGTTTTCGAAAGGAGTGTTAGACGATTTCGGTAATTGTAGGATGATTATGCAATTATAATAAAAAGTTAGGGATCATATTAATCTTTTTAAAACTCATAGACAACTTATATTAAGACATTAGACTGAGGACAAAGGTTCCAATTTTCCCCATTATTTTGATTGAATCGAGTCAATCGACGGCTATTAATTCTTCAAGAAAGGGAAATGTGGGCCACGTTTGTGTTGAATTATTTTTTTGTTTATATTTTTTAATTTCACGTGCAAAAAAGTGAAAATTGAGAGCACACATATTGGACAATGATACATGGGGCTGTTACTTGCACGATACGGGTGTAGGGACTATTAGTCAGCATATAGAAAAGTAGAATTTCAAAGGCAATTAGGACTTTTTCTCTATTATTGAACTTGAATTTTACGAAAAAAAGGCTTTTCTTCTTATCCCGCGTTTAACAAACATTATTTACATTTTTTTTTTCTATATACTCATTCTCAACCACACACTCACATAATAAAATACACGTAAAATTATTATTTTTTTTATACTTTTTAATCAGACATTCTTCTAAAAATTACCATTCAAAATATTATTTTTGGCAAATAATAACCATCGAACAGGGGACTTGCATTCCTTTTCAATTACATAATTTTCAAAAAAAAAAAAAAACTCGTATTCTCTTAACTTTCTTTACTTCTAACCATACATTCACCAAAAAATTACTAATCAAAAAATTTTTATCTAACAAGAACTATGCATGGATTAAAGTTGATAGTAGGAGACTTTTTTTCTAGAATAATGTCATTTGTAAGTAGATTCAATACCTATTCGTAAATAGTCCGTGTAATAATTAAATAACTGTCAGATTCTTCTATAAGTTTGGAATACATTCTAATTCATTCACCGTCATATGAACTATTGATGGGTAAACACTGTTACTACAATATATGCTTATGTAAGATTATGGTAGTGAATATAGTTGTCGTGTCTTCTTTTGTCTATTTTTATTCACCGAATAGGTTGAGAGATCAATCCACACTAACAACTTTTAACTACGTAGCATTACGTTGAATGAAAAGTTGTACCATTAATCTCCAAAATTAATCTTTACGAAATTTTAGTGGGATTCGAGAATAAATCGGATTCTCAAATAAATTTTTAGTTTAAGGTTTGGAAGGGATTTGATTCGGATTCTTTCTAAAATTTGTGTTGAACGCTACTTAGTATGAGATTTAGCCATAGACAGATTTTAGTTTGATTTGGAATTATTCATAGTGAAACCGCTAAAATTTCCAATATAATGGAGATACATATTTTTCTCAAAAAAATGGTTTCAAAATATTACAAACGCAATAGAATTTTTTTTTTAGTGTTCGTTTTGATTTTGAACCACAGCTTATCTATAGATGTGAAAATAACAATTTTTTAACAAGTTCAAATATAAATAAATCCATCTAAAATTCTCGACACGAGTTTAAATTGAAAGCTTTTTAACACATGTATTATAATACATTAGCCTCGAATTCTCAATACAAGTTAACAATGGCATTAGCAACAATAATTCTTGCTTTATAGAATTAAAAAAAATAGAAAAATGAGCGGAAAAATATAACGCTATGAAAGTCCTCAAATGTAAACAAAAAAATAAGTGTGAACAGTTGAAACCATTAATATACCCAAATATCACGAAACAAAGGTTTAGGACTGAAGTTGCCAAAATATTAGATTTGCGATCTGCTTGTTACATTTTCAATAGATTGAAGACTCCTTTGTAGCTTTTCCTTTTAAAATTAACCTCTTCTAATATTCTAAACATTTTAGCCCTTGTTTGGTTCAACTAAAAAGTTATATTCAAATATAAGTTAAAATTAGCATTTCATCAAATTTTATTAAAATTTATTAAAATTCTAGTTTTTTTATCTAAACCAAACAAGGCTTATAAAAACAAAAACTTATCTAAATAAATTTAGGGCTTGTTCTACATGACTTTTGAAAGATTAAAATGAGCTTTTAAGATCAAAAAATTGTTCAAAAGATGCTTTCTGACCCGTTTGATTAATTTTCTATAAAAAATGTATTTTAGTTAAAAGAGTTTTTAGATGTAGTGACCCAATGTGGCTTCCGAAAGAGGAAGCTCCATTAGGAATTAGTTTCTAAATTAAAGGTAGGTTTGATACGACTTTTGTTTTTACCTTTTCTACTTTTTGTAAAAAAGTTTTCAGAGGAAACTAACTAATTTTTGTTTGGAACTAAATTTTAAAGGAATTTCTTATTCTGTATGTGCTTTTAGATGAAACCATATTTGATTAGTTTCTTTTAAAAGTTTTTCTAATTAAAAGAAATAATTTCATAAAATTAGTCAAACGGGTCCAAAAACAACTTTTAAATCTCAAAAACTCATTTAGCCCCCGTTTGGTCAACATTATTATCTCATTAAAATGAAAAATATGACCGTTATCCATCACATCAACATTTAAATTCAAATTTTCTATCTCTTACGTGAGCTCCAATAACGGCTATATTTTTCATTCTCATTCTACAATAATTTGGCTCAAACAGGCCCTTAGATCTCACAAACAGCCCCAAAAATGGCTTCCTTAGAAAGTTTTTATACGAGAAACAGAGCTTAGGGTGCGTTTGGTTTGTTGTTTACAAACTATTTTTAATTTTGCAAAATGCTAAAAACTTTTTTGGTCGAGTATCCTGAATATACATTTTTGAAAATAAGGTTAAACTTTTGATGTTTTGAGTGTTCCAGTGGAAACTCTTAATAGACACAAAATTTGGGAATTAAGCTCCCGTTTGATAATTATTATTTCAAAACTCTTTATTCTACGTACTCGTTTTCAATTATAAATTCACACAATAAAATATTCTACACGTAAAATCAAATTTTTCTCGCTTTTTAATCATATATTCTAAAAAAATTCATTATTCAGAATTTTATTTTTGCCAAATAATGGCCATTAATCAGGGGCTAAGTGCTTAAATATATTTTTATTTAAATAAAAATCTATAAATAAAAACCATAAATAAAAAATAAAAAATCTAAAAAAATAAAAAAATAAAATTTGATAAATACAAAAAATAAAATCTAAAAAATTCTAAAAAAAAAGTCTAAAAATATTAAAAATAAAAATTTTTGGACAAATTCTAGAAAATTAAAAAATGTAGAAAAATAGTGCAAAATGATTATTTTACATAAGAATTCTAAAAAATTATTTAAATGAATACAGATAAAAAATTTCACATTAATTTTTATTTTTTATTTCTTACATTTTGTCAACTCAATTATATATATTTTAAAGTAAAATTTTAATTTTATCGAATAATCAAATTTCATGCAATAAAACAATTTCTCTAAATTCTAAATCAAACGTGTTTTTTAATTTTATGCTTTGAAAAACAAATTTTCAAAATGACTAATCAAACTCTTTTTTAACTATTTTAAAATAGACTATAAAAATAAAAAACTAAAAATGAGCTCAAAATTGAAACATAAACCAAATGGAATCTTACATTTCTTTAGGGGTGTCCAAAAGTCCCGAACCGAACCGGACCGGACCGAACCTAACCGAACCGAACCGAGCGGTTCTTTATAAATCAAATACCCGAACGGGTATCCGAATCGAGAACCGATGGGGTTGGGTTGGGTCTCGAGTCTAGACCAAGAGCCGAATAAGAACCGAAACTAAATAATTTTTTTCATTTTTTATATTGAATTAATTGAATTATTTTATTTTTTTTAAACAAATTAGCAAATTAATTAAATAAATCAGATCATTTCGTAATTTTAATTTTAAATCCCAAATAATTTTAAAACCCATTAGCCCATTTTAAAGACAAGAATGAAGAAACAGTGGAGTTTGAGATCCATTAGCCCATCTTCGAATTTGCTCATTAAATTTAAAGTCTTCAAATGAGATAAAATTCTAAGATCATTTCTCTCTCCTGAATTTGCAAATGAATTTACTTTATGTAGTGTTGATATAATATTAATATCTACTTTTTTGTATTTGTGTGTATTGAATT
>CAIGRT010032452.1:0-14863 GCA_903798405.1 Fraxinus platypoda
TTTGATAACATAACTTTGAGTAAAATCAAATTTTCATATCTCATAGATAGAATTCTTGTCTATCTTTGGGATAGTCCAATTTTGAAGTGTTTGCTCAATTTTAGCAAATTGAAGCTCTTTTGAATTAATGTCATTTGAAACATTATTTGATGCAGATACAGATGAAGATGCAATATTTTGATCATCAATTTCTTCATTATTATCTTGAAAATAATTTGACATATTACTATTACCTTCTTTTGAACTTCCACCTGTACTAAACCAATTTGATAGAAATACATGATTGAATGATGTAAAGAAAAACAGTAATCTTACCACTGTAAACACAATGCTACAGGATACACTGACGCTTGACCAAAGCCTACAAAGGGGACCACCCCAAACGCCTACCCCGGCTCACACGGGCTGACCAACCTCTATTCAGCAGATATCCATGGCTACATACCAGTTTTACCTTTGATACTATAACGACAGTAGTTTGACACGGTTTTCTCACAACAACCTCTTATGGCTCTGATACCAGAATAGGCCTAGGGCAAGGGTCGTGTGGGAGAAGGAGATAGAATACGTAAAAAAAAATTAAAGAAATGAAACAAGAATTTTGAAAATTGAAATTTCTTATTGAAAATAAACTTTGAGGACTACAAAGAAAGATAAAATTACAAGAATTTCAAATTTTCTTGAGATGCTAAAAATAACTCTTAGCTATTTTTCGCTCTGCCTAAAACCTCAAAATGAAGTACTATAAATAGCTGAGGTTTCGGGGTTTCGGACATGAAATTACATTTAATTGAATAATAAGAATCTTAAATGATTGATTGAAATTGTCTCCCATGTGTTGTCTACCACTTGTTTGTCTTCTTTTGAAATGATTGTCCTTCCTTACTTTATTAAAGTGGCTTTAATAAAGTTGATTGTCATTTGTATGTCGGCAAGGCTGGGAAAAATAACTTGTTAGCTGGCAGACACATATTGAAGAGCATTTCTTTTGATTTGTGAGCTCGGTAATTTCTGAGATCATCGAGAAAATTGGGTCCATGTAGTCATTTTGATGGGGAATTTGTTTGAGTTTCTTCTTCAATAAGGTCATCAATATTGTAACCAAAGCACATATCTTCATTGCTTTGTTCATAATCTTCTGAGTTTGAGGAAGAAGATTTTGAACTTGATTTCTTTGAAGATGCCTCTGCGAGAGCTGCAATTTTGTCTGAAACCATTTGAAGTTCTTCTTGTGTAGAACATTGATTGACATTGCTAAAAGCCTAGATTTTTCTGCAAGGAAATCGGCTTTTTTGTTTGATTCTTTTTAAGATAATTTTGGCATACCAAAATTTCTTTGTTCCTAAATCCATGAATTAACTACTTTAGGGCGACAATTTGTTTCATGGAATTTTGACAACCATTTAATTTTGAAACGTCTAACAATTCTTTTTGACGTTGTAATCTTTGTATTCTGGTGGAGTTTGACTTTGAATTAAGTGGAAATCCCAACAGAATATCCACGAGAACTTGAGATTTTAAGCAAATTGAAACAAAAGGTTTTCTTGAGGCTTCAAAAAAGTTTTTGCCTCATTTTTGAAGTGTTCGAATCCCTGACGAGTAAGATTGGGCAAAATTGTCTCGTCAAGACCAAAAAACTCGAACCAATTTTGAAACCATTTTAGAAAATTTGATGGGCAATTTTGATGAAAATGGATAAACCAGGAATGTGTCACTGGTCTAAAGAAGAAAACATTGAACAACGCCTCTTTGTAGTCCAAATAATTGAACTTTGCTTCGAATGAATCTATTTTTGAAATATTCATTTGTTTGTCTTCCCAAGGGTGCAATATCCAGTCTTCATAAGACCATACCCTTTGGATAGAAATTTTTGAAAAATTAATATGTTTTGAATTTTTATTGTTTGAAGTGTGAGTGATAATGGCAGATCCTGTTTTGATTAGGATTGCTTCATAATACTCACGTGATTTTTTTATGTTTGAAGGGAGAAAATGGAAATTTGGGGGGGAAATCTTGAAGGTGTTCTTCAAGGGAAGAAGTTCTTTGAGCCCATGATGTTTCCATTTCGAAAACAGGAAGATGGATGGGTTTTGTGAAGTATGAAAATGATTTTGGAGGGTTAATATCTTGTAATTTTCCAGAACCAATTTGAAGGGCTTTGTGATAATTTGAGGGTTTATTTTCTGGAAATGTTTGAGCGGTTTTTGGAATGTTTTTTATGCAAGTGTTGGATTTTCATAACTAGAGGATGCTTCTTTTGATCTTCTAAAAGAATTTTGAATATAATCATCAATTGAAGTAAGGGAAATTTGAACTTTCTTTTTGTTCTTCTTCTTCTCTGAAGAACTCATTTTTCACTCACTTTGTTGTGTAAGAATTCTCTCGTAAGGAAATCTGCAAGAAAGTTTGAAGAACCCTGTATATATAGAATTTGAAAATCAAAGTAAGATAGAATTGATTACCATATTCCAAAAATCTGTTTTGAAACAAGGTTTTTTACGTCTCTTTGAAAAACGTCTTTTGAAGCTTTACAGTATGTTTTGAGAATAAAATTTTTATTGATTAAATCATCTTAAAATTTTGAAATTACAAGGACAATTGCGAGAATCTCCTTTTTGATTGTGAAGTAATTCTTTTGAGGACCAGTCCAAACACCTGAGTGGAATCGACTAGTTGTTCTTGGCTTGAATTTGAAGGGACCAATTTAAGGACACCACCGTATCCAAGGTCTGACGCGTCTGTCTCCATAATAATAGAGGCGGTGGGGTCAAGGATTGAAAGACACTGGATGCTTTTTTGATGTTTTGGACTGCTAAGGTACACTCGTGACTCCAATGGTCAGGTTGCTTTTGCAGTCTTTTGAAAAGTGGGGCACATAGGATTCTTATCTTTTTGATAAAGTCTCATACATAATTGACACGACCAAGAAATCTTTGAAAGCTATTTTTGTCCAAAATTTCATCAGGGAATTTGTCGGTGAAATCTAGACTTCTTTGAATCGGTGTAAGTGTTTCTAAATGAATGGTATGACCAAGAAACCTTATCTTAGTTTGACATGAAACAACTTTCTTAGCTGAAACAGCTAAACCATTTTGTCTAACAACATTAATGAATGTATACAAATGTTTGAAATGTTGTTCTAACCTTTTCGAAAAGATTAAAATATCATCAATGTAAATAATAATGAAATTTTGAAATGGATTAAAAATATCATTCATAGTTTTTTGAAATATAGAATGAGCATTTTTTAGACCAAAAGGCATAACATTCCATTCATATTGACCAAAAGGAACGTTAAATGCAATTTTATATCTGTCTTCTTCTTTAATTTGAATTTGCCAGAATCCTGACTTCATATCAAATTTTGAGAAGATAACAGCTTTGAATAATCTGTTTAACAGATCTTTCTTTTGAGGTAGATGATAACGAATCCATTGAATAGCATAATTGAGAGGTTTATAGTTGATAACTAAATGAAGAACTCCTTGTTCAATTTTCGCAGAATTTGCTTGGCCTTGTAAGTTTTTTTATCGAGAAGATCTTGAATTTCTTTTGTACAATGATCAAGGAGATCTTTGTTCATTTGAATAAGATAAGATTTTGTAGGAATATTTGATTCATGAAAATCAGAAGTATAAGGAAGAGAAACAACATGTTTCTTCCTATCCCAAAATGCATTTGGAATAGTTGAACATATTTCTTTCTCTATACACTTTTGAAAATTTGAAATGTTTTGAATAATTGAAGATTCTTGTAACTGTTCTTCAATTCTTCGAAATTTAATTTCTTCTTTGAGAAATCTGATATGATTTTTCTTGAAATTAATATTGTTGACAATTTTTAAAATAGAAGCTTCTTTTAGCATATTAACATCTTTAAAAGAAGGAAGATTTGTAAATTTAAAGAAAATTTCTTGACCAAAAATTGTAGTAGTTAATCATTCTGAATCAGCTTTAAAAGGATAAATTTGAACAATAAAAAGAGTACCAAGAATTACTTCTTAATCTAAATCTTTTACTAAATAAAAAATATTTTTGAAACAAATATTTGAAGTACAAACATGAGCTTTTGAAAGTTTGTATTGAATATTGAGTTTTTTACCATTGGCTCCGTAGAGTCTTTCAGTACTCTTTTCAGAATATTTTGTAGGGATAAGTCCTTCCCTAATACAATTTTGATCAACTCCAGAATCAATTAAGACTCTAGTATAAAGTTTAAATTCTTTATTGACAACAATGGTCACGTTGCAATACCATTTTTGAAATTAAATTCGGTTAATAACATTAACTTTTTCTTCTTCGGTTTGAGAATGACGAGATTTTTAGAATGAAAACTTTTGGAACTGGAATTTGAATCAGAATGATGAGATTTTGAATCAAAATTTGGATGAAAAGCATGAGAAGTATCATCATCAGATGATGAGGATAAATTTTCAAAATCTTTAATTTTAAGATGAACAACTTCCATCTTAACATCTTGCATTTTTTTTTTTCAAGATTAGAAATATGAGATTTCATAGTGATCTTAAATCAGAACTAGAAACTTTTGAAAATTTTTCTTCTTGAAATATTTTCATAATATCTTGAATATTGAAAGATTCAGGAACAGAAGATGGAGGAAGAAGAGCTTTGAACTTATTTTTTTATTTTCAATCAGGAATTTTATCAATGATTTCTTTAATAAGTTTCTTCTTTAGTAAGAACATTTATGGTCTTACAACCACAAATTTCTTTGCTTTGATCAGAAGATGATGATGTGTTTGAACTATTTTCAAAATCAGAATCTTCTTGATCTTGAAAAACTTGTTCTAATTCAGAATTTGAAGAGTCCGAATCAGAATTGATAAGATTGAAAAGTTCAAGCTTAGTATCTTCATCACATTGAAGATCACTAATCTTTCCCTTAAGAGGCCATTTGTTTGAATAATGACCAGATTTGTTACATTTTCAGCATGTAACATTTGAAGTCCTTTTCTTTGAAAACTTTCTTTTTGAAAAATGATAAGATTGAAAAGTTCAAGCTTAGTATCTTCATCACATTGAAGATCACTAATCTTTCCCTTAAGAGGACATTTGTTCGAATAATGACCAGATTTGTTACATTTTCAGCATGTAACATTTGAAGTCCTTTTCTTTGAAAACTTTCTTTTTGAAAAGTTTTTTGGAGGAAAATTTTGAAAATTCTTTTTCTTGTTAAAATAATTTTGAGAAGATTTTTTCTTAAAATGAGAAGAAATATTTTTCTTTTTTGATCTTGAAGGAGGAATGACTTTCTCAAATCCATATTGTTCACAGAACGATCTAAGTTCTTTACGACCATCAGATCTTTTTGATTTCAGTTTGACTTTGAGTTTGAGATCATTACAGAGAGCTAATCCTTCTTGATTGACGAAACTAATTAATTCTCCATAAGTAAGATTATCATAAGAAATAATATTATCATTTTCTCTTTTGATAGTATTTCTAACTTTTTCAACAAAAAGTTTTGGAAGTCCAGAAAGAAATCTTTCGTTCCAGTTAGATTGTTCACGATGACTTCGGAGTAAGACACGAGTAAGAAACATGTCTTTATACCACTGAAAATCTTGTAAAGTAGGACAATTGAGGTTCATAAGAATTTGGGAATATCTTTCTTGAATATCAGTGGGAAATCCAATAAAATGTTTGATAATACTATAAACCAAACTTTGAAAACTATTATGTGTACCATCCGATTTTGTAGAGTCGGCAACTTGATTTCGATTTTGTTGAGTAAGATAGTTAAACCACCAATTTTTGAGTTGGCCAGAAAAACCAAGGATAATATTGTTTGTAGATTCAAGATTACTAGCTCCATTGGTTACATATGCATTAACACATATGCCCATTTTTTCAAGAAGCTAAATAATTTGATATTCGAAAAGTCCATCAAGATTCCATTCTATGATAGAATCTCCATCATATCTATCTTGAGATTTTCCATTTTCTTCAAAAAGTAGATCAGGAGGTGTTCGACGATGATAATAAGCAGGATTTTTTTAAAATTGAGTGTTTTTCCTATGAATCTTATTTATTTGAAGATCAGATTCTTCAATAAATT
Organism: Fraxinus platypoda; assembly: GCA_903798405.1. Lineage (NCBI taxonomy): Eukaryota > Viridiplantae > Streptophyta > Magnoliopsida > Lamiales > Oleaceae > Fraxinus > Fraxinus platypoda. The sequence goes on from CAIGRT010032452.1 coordinate 6,079, forward strand.
GTGATTCAAGTTCATCAATAGTATTGATATTTTGCGAAGATGAGGTTGATAATTTTGACAATTGAGTAGCGAGTTCTTTTAGAACACTTTCTTTTGAATGAAATTTTTTGGGAGTGGCTTCATGAAAATGACAAAATGAAGAAACTGGAACTTCAACTTTCTTCTTTTTATCAGAATCTGAATTTGACTTGAAATACTCAGATTCAGAATTATTTTCAATTCTGTTAAGCTGAGTGCATAAAGAATGAAGAGCAATATTGGAATAATTATTTTGAGAAATGATCATTTTGATATCTTTTGAGTCAACAAAAGAGTCATCAGGTCTTTCGATTTTCTTGAAAGGAGAAGCAACAACTTCAGTAGTTCCATGAGGAATAACAATTTCTTGTAACGGAGGATGAGTAGATTGAATAATATCACATGAGGGAGTTTTCCAGGTTTTCTATATATATATATATATTTCGCCACCAATCAGCTTAGATTTCTCCTATCTTAACCATCCCCGCTACTCTTTCAAGACCAACACCATCTTCTAAACTAAGCAGCCTACTACCACCATCTTAATACCATCCGTCCAACCATTGCCACCGCCTTCTGCAACCAAATCAGAATTCAACTCCCTCAAGTAAAATTAGATAGTTCAAGACCAAAAATACAACGGGAAAAAAAAGTGCATTCCACTTGCACCCAACCAAAAATAAAATAAAAAATTAAAGTTCTGACATTAAGTAGATCACAAATTACTTTAATCGGAGTCACTGACCAAAAGATAATATATCCAAAACCCAAGGAAAAAAATAATCCATGTGAAATCCATTAAAGAGATTATATTATTGAATAATGCTAAACGACCCGCGCCGGTGATCGTGGGGATGACCGCACACTCACAGCCTCGACGCGGGTCCCGCCCCCGAATAAAATAATCCAACCCCCTCATCTGTGTGTGTGGTCATCCCCGCGGTCAATCATGCGGGCACTGTAGCATGGTTCTATATTATTTATTCACTATATTAATTGTCGAAAGTGTGGCGTACTTTTTATATAGATGATTCAATGAAGAGATTATATTATTTACTATACAAATTCTCTAGAGCATGGAAAATGGTGAACACTTGTAGCCCACAAATAGTTTCAATATTAGGGTGTGTTTGAGCCACGTTATTTTGGGAGAATGTATTTTGGAATAGTAGGTTGATGGAAAATGTGTAGTTGAAAAGAAGGAAAAGTTATTGATATGATGGAAAATATTATTTTATCGAAAAATGTGTGGTTGAAAATGAGTAGAAGAATGAAAATGAAAATTTTAATGTGGCTCAAATAGGGGCTAATCAAAATTTGATCGAGACTTCCATTGGGTTCGCATGATCTTTTAAGATTTCTGAAATAATCGTGAAGGTTAAATGAGAACTTTGATGAGACTAAATAGGCATGCTTTACATATGATAAGGAGTTTTATGTAATCGTAAAGTTGCTAGTACTATTAGTTCCCGAAAGAGTTTATGTTTCATTCTAATCCTCAAGCAATCAAATCGAAGATCAAGATCTAGTAAAGTGGTAAGAGCGAAACCATATCAACTCAACTGAGATAGGTTTGACTCTCGTTTGGGTTGGGAGGGTGAATTTCAAAAAGAAAAAGGTCAAACCTTCCAATAGTTGATTTTCAAACTTAGTTTGAGCCATTAGTATATTAACTAACCGAGTTAAATTTTTTCAAGGATGTACTTCCGTTCTTAAACATCGTTGTGATGTAGAAAATGATGTTGATGTTCTTTAGTTGTGTTGCTATTGCCTTTGAATCTGCAACTAATAAAATAGTTGGTTTTAACCACACAAAAGGATAAGATATTGTCCTGATTTTTGCTTGCTAACGCCCAAAATAAACCATGTAAACAAGATGATAAAACCTTTCGAACTCAATTCAAAGTGACATCAGGACACTAGAGAAAGATGTGGCCGGTTTGGATTTCGAGAAGCAATGTCAACTGCAAATCGGAATTTGGACAAAACAGTTGCTGGAAAATGGTGCGGTGATATAAAATGAGTTCCTGTTGAACAATGGACCAAATTATAGATTAAAAAGAAAAATTCCCCACCAAAAGAAGACATTTGCAATCTCTAGTGCGAAATTAATTAGTTCATACAGATACGAAAAACAAGGAAACCCATATTTTACAGAGCTCAAAGAGCAAACTAGTACTGCATACCAACAAAAACACAGTGACACGTAATCCATACTTCAGCAACTAATTCCCTTTCCATAGCTTTACCTAAACCTGGCCTTCTTAGGGAGGGTGCCATTTGGTCTGCCAGTGGGTCGTCTATCAGGAGGAGCCCGAGCTTTCCCAAAAGCTTTCATTTTCCTTCTTTTTCTGTCTTCCTCGCTGTCCGATTCATTCCCTTTCTCTCTGTCTGCATTGCTAGCTTCCCTTTCCAACTCCTCCCAGGTTTTTCCTTCATCTTCCTCCGAGCCTTCCTCAGAATCATCTTCTTCATCGTCCTCCGACTCCACCAGTGACTCACTGTCATCGTCTTCTTCCTCTGATGCAGACTCAGATTGTACATCTGAAGGCACGTATCCTTGATCTGACTCCTGTGAATTTCCAGAATCTGAATCACTAGCCTCCAAGTTCAAAAATTCCCATCCACCATCCTCTATGAACTGTTCGGGATCATCAGTGATTGTCTTTAAAATCTGCCTCCAGTTAAGATTTAGCCTGCTCTCGTAGTACTTCAGGTCAGTTGTATCCAGCCACTCCTTGATGCCATCTAGTGACGATGTAGGAATTGAATCAATCCTCATTACGTCTCTCTTGAAGTCCTTGAATACAATTGTCATGTCAAAATTCTTCTGTCCAAGACCAACTCTCTCCAAATTGACTATCTCAATCTCATTGAGGGTAATTACTACAAAGGGTGTCTCTATGAGCTCCACAAGGCAGCTCGATGTAGGGACTATGAACGCTGACGACTTGTGTGGCACCCCATGGAAGCCAAGCTCTCTCAGGGGCTGATCAAACTCCAAATCAAATGCTTTAAATTGAGGTTGCCCCCAGAGATCATTGACTCTGTTCACAAAGTTTTGAAAATCCATGTTAATTTTGTTTTTCCGATCCCTTTCCCGTTGTTCTTCCTCAATCTCATCAGGGTCATAGGCAGATCTCTTTCCACCTCCAATTGTCTGCACCACATCCATTACTTCAACATAAAACTGAACATCCTTGGTTTTCTTGTTTCCCACCATTATGTGGTTGTGCAGATGGAAGTGCAGAAGAGTAATCATTTCCTTCTCCGCAGGCTGGAAGAATGCATGCTTGATGTTACCGAACATGATGTCCACACGTTCATCTGGCCTTGAAGTTCCATAACGAAATCCGTTCGCATGTGCTTCCAGGGTACCAGGAAGCTTTCTTCCACGGCCACCAAACACCGGGCGGATCCATGAGTCAGACAACCTAATCGGTTTAAATTTGGCGCCACTAAGTTGAAGTTTTTCCTGGGTGACCAAAGTTGCCCTCTCAGCTTTCTCTGATTCTCGTGAAGCAACCTGCCTTCGAAGGGTTTTAATAAGTTGTACAACTTCACTTATGTGCCTGGGGTCCTTTGAGTGAAATGAAACTTCTTTAACATAAATAGCCTCTTGAAATTTCAGCAAGCTGGAGTCCTGTGGAGTGAATGGAGCACCAGGAACATTAAAGATTATTCGGATATAGCATGTACGACTAGTATCCTGCTGACTAGACACACTCTTCACAGTAGCAATGTGGAAAGGAACCATGATCCCGTATATAGGCAAAAGAATGGCCTCATGTTTCTGGTCAACCTGAATCATAAAATCTCTTGGAGGAGGTATATCATTGACATTCTTATATGCAATCAATTCACCAGAGGGTTTCACCACACCACGACTTGTCCCCTCGGAGCCACCACCTGCAAGTCTTCTAGCAGTTTCTTCGTTCTTTTGGCGAGCCAGAGCTGCTTGATGCTGCCTCCTTAACTCCTCCTTCGATACCTCATGATTAACTGATCGGAGGGTTGCCTTAGATAAGATTGGCACAGAACCACTAGGCTTATCTTTGACTTTAGGTTGCTGCTCTTCTTCATCGTCATCTTCATTAAACGAGTAAGCTACATCCTTTAGAGCTTTTGAACTTGAAGAAGTAACAACTTCAGCAGAAGTTTCACTAATGATAACAGTGTCAGCAAGCAAAACAGAAAAATTTTGGGTTTTAGGGTTCTTTGTCTCTGATTGTAAATTCTGAAACCCAAGAGACACATTAAAGACCATGCCTTGCTTCAACGTCCTGTCATTCTTGCCATTAAGACTGAGCCCTGATTCACGAAACTCAAGGCCTATTCCAGTTCCTGCAGATTTTGTTAAGTGTGGAACCAATTCAGGTGCCTCCTTTTCAACCACAGAAAAAGCTGCTAGATAGGCATCACCAGCCTTATTTCCAGGCTTCAAAGCAGCGATTGCTGCATCATGGGCCTTGAGGAGGACTTCATAAGCCTTGCTCTGCACAGGGCTGGCATCAATTAGAAAAGTCCGAGCTATATTTGAGCAGTAGCTGCTGTAACGGGACCCTATTGCACATATGATCACACTAGTTGAATCATAGAATAGATTGTCGTTGTTGCTTGATGCACTTGGTTTCAGATCAAACTCTCCTCCACTTTGAAAAATAGGTGGATAGCAGATATCGACATTATCTGCTTTCAGCTTGATCTTTATCCTTGCAGGTTCGAGTATTACCTTTTCAGTATCATCCATTAAGGAAGAATGAGATACCTTCTTCTCTTCATCAATGACCTTCTCCAATTTTGGGACCACAAACAGTTTCATCACTGAAGAAGTCAAATAAGCAGCCTTTTTCACATTAGTAATCTCAGCAGCATCTTTTACAGCAAACAGATCTGAGAAACCATTTGTTACATCATTGAGCTGAAAGTTCGCAGTCTTTAACTTCTCATCCCACTTCTCCAAAAGGTTACCTTCAGGCGCCTCTCTTGCAATGTACCCAACCAGAGGCATATCGAGACCGTCCAACCTCGACTGAGCACGCACAGCATGAAATATGTCATCCATTGATGCTGTTCCATCATTATTTTTAGCCTTAGCATGCATTACAACTTCCACCCCGACAGCATCCTGCGCAGATTTTTTCACAATATCAAGTAATGATATCTTCTTCTGGCTACACAGGAAATGAATCTGCTTCTTCATGAACACCATAATTGTGTCCGGGAACTCATAACCAACCAACCATACATTTAATGCTGATGACTTCAAGTACCTCAAATCCTCTGACGGAGGAGGAGTTGCTATTGCAATAACCTCGGATGAACCCCATAAATCATCCTTGTACTCAGTCCAATGCGAGTACAGGAATTTTAACCTTTTACTGAAGTTCTCAAGGTTTATCGTGTATGCATTTGCTGAACTTCCTGATGCCTTCGTATTGCTAGTTTTGGCATGGTTATTTTGACGATCAGCCATTGAAAATGACAATAATTTAGGCCCTTGATCCTCAAAAAGGTGCAAAATTTAGTTGGCTGATCGATTGGATAAACTGTGAGAAAGAAGAAACAATCATCAGTTTCTTCCTCTCTTTTTTTATTGCATACTGAAAAAAATCCACCTGGATAAAGTACTTTCTAATTGGAATTAATAATCTACAATCATCATAAATCAAAAGAACATAGTAACAGAAAATACTCAGGTTATAGATCTACAATTCTTAGTGCTGCAATCAAATCATTTCTACAATGATTTATAATTATATTCAAAAATTAAAAACATATAATTTTCACCGCAATTAAAATTAAGAAGAAAATCTAAACATTCAACAATCCAGGATTTTCATTTTTTTCCTAAAAAAAACTTGATAAGAAGCGCCAACATAAAAATAATAATAATAATAATAATAAATTATATATACGACGAAAAAACTCACAATAGATTGCTCTGCTTACAGCTTCAGATTCTTTACCATCTGATTCAGGAAATAAAATCAAATCATCAAGTCAATTTCGATTTTACTTCAAAATCAATAGACATTTACGATTTAGCAAAGAAAAAAAATTAAGAAAGAACACCTGAATAAAGCTTACATGACTGAAGATCGATCAGCGATTACCAGATCGGTGAGGTATAATTGCGAGGTCAATTATGTCAAAACCATGATTAGTTAAGTGATTAACCAGAGATCAATGGATGATAGATATTTTTGTGAAGAAAGGAGGATTGAATTTCTGGGCATTCGTCACAGGGTTTATAAAAATACTTGGATAATTGGGGTGAGAGCCACTCACTTGCACATTTATTTCACGTTGGTTATCCAACTTCAATTTAACTTGTATCTTTTTCAAAATTGGACAAAATCGATCTACCTCAAGGTCATATAATTTGTAACTTATCTTATGGAATTTGTAATCCAACTTAGTTTTTGAAACTCAATTTTTTTTATTTTTTATTTTTTGTGCTAGAAAATTACGTTGCTAAACAGATCACAAATTCAATTTCAATTGCACATTAAACCCATTATTATGGAATTTGTAATCTAACTTAATTTTTGCAACACAATTTTTATGTGGGCTAGAAGCTGACGTTGCTATATTTCATGTTTTTATTTGATTAATTCTATTAATCAGATCACAAATTTAACTTCAGTAGCACGATAGGCCATTCTACTAACTAAGCCATGAATTCCTTAAGTTTTAATAATAGTTATTAGAGATATAGTAGAAAAATCAAAATAAAAATATAAAGTGAGTGATCTAATTGAAATAAAGATATAAATTAATGGTTAAATCGAAGCAAATTAAAGTTGAGTAACTAAAATGAACTTACCTATAAATTGGGTGCCCTCTAGTGAAATTTTCTCTTGGATAATTACTCAAAGTCCCCTCCGTACCGGATGAAAATTACGGAAATATACAAGGGTCGATCCTCCTCTTATCTTTTGCAATAAATTTGACCCCTTTTGATAATATTTCAAGAGGAGCTATGTGCACTTTATTTTTTAGAAATTGTGAAAATGATGTATGACAATTTTATTATATGTAGGACACGGGATATTTATTCTTGTAGTAGGATTTTATTTCTTATTTATACTACTTTTTTACTTTCAAAATTTTTTTATTACTTTTTGTTACGCCTATCACCGAATCTCAAATCAAAACACCATGTAACAATCCACATGGAAAGAAAACTCAGCAAAGAGTCATTGGTCAAATTTTAAGAGATAAATTGAATGGTTGAAGCTATTGTGCCGAATCACTGTCTAAATGGCTGAAACACGTAAATCTGAAGCGCTTCCTGTTAAGCCAAAGTGCTACCTAAAGAGGTCAGAGAAGACGGCGAAACTCTTCACACAAAAGACCGATACAAGCTTCCTGCAACTGAAGCCGTTCATCCGAAACTCCCAAACCTAAAGTTGACTCTTAAAAGATTAATAGACAATCTCTAGGAATGATTGATGTAACGCTTGTAATAAATAATGTCAAGTGTGTCAACCTAATGTATAAGGCGGCTGACTCGTTGTCAATGTATTTATTGTATGATAGACAATGATGTGAAATCTTAGTCAAGGGGATGAGGCCACGTATTTCTGATCAAACAAACATCACGTCGGCCAAAACACTATAAATAGGAAGTCTTTGTAAATGAGCGATGATCTATGGAAAATCTAAAAAGAGAGATACAAAATAGCCTTGTAAGCTTCTTTTTCAACACATGTTGAAGAGGAAAAATTCTCCATATATCATCTTACTTGTTCCATATTTATGAACTTGATCTCTACCGAATAATCTTAGGTATTTGATCGGTGATTGTTGTTAGCACAATCATTTTTTGTTTCACTCGTCGGTGCTCGAACGATTGTGTCTCACGTCATGAAACATCTTCTGCATTCACGTTTTCCTTGTTTCCTTCTGGTACTCCGGACAAAACGTATCGGAATTTGCTTGGGTTGGCGCGAGTGAACCCGATTGTGGTCTAGTAAACACCACCTAACAATTTTTTTATTTATACCTACAAGTCCACACATCACATAAATAAATCATTCTTAGATTTGGGGGACTATTGTTGCGCCTCGCTACCGAGGCTCAAGTCAAAACGCCACGTAGAAAGAAAAGTCAGCAAAAAGTCAATTGGTCAAATTTTAAGAGATAAATTGAATGGCTGAAGCTATTGTGCCGAAACACTGCCTAAATGGCCAATGCACATAAATCCAAAACACTTCATGTTAAGCCGAAGTGCTACCTAAAGAGGTCAGAGAAGACGACGAAGCTCTTCACACAGAAGATCAATACAGAGCTTCCTCCAAACGAAGCCCTAGTTTATCTGAAGCTCCCAAAGCTGAAACTATCTCTTAAAAGATTACTAGACAATCTTTAGGAATGATTGATGTAACGTTTGTAATAAAGAATGTCAGTTGTGTCAACTTAATGTATAAGGTGGCTGACCCGTTGTAAATGTATTTATTGTATGATAGACAGTTATGTGAAATCTTAGTCAAGAAGATAAGGCCACGTGGTTATGATCCAATGGACACCACGTCGACCAAGCACTATAAATAGGAAGTCTTCGTAAATGAGCGAGGATCTGGGGGAAATCTAAAAAGAGAAATACAAAATAGCCTTGCAAGCTTCTTTTTCAACACACGTTCAGGAGGAAAAGTTCTCCATATAGTATCTTGCTTGTTCCATATTTATGAACTTGATCTCTGCGGATAATTATAGGTATTTGATAGGTGATTGTTGTTAGCGCAATCATTTTTTGTTTCAC
>CAIGRT010032485.1:0-14834 GCA_903798405.1 Fraxinus platypoda
ACAATATTTTATGTAATTCAAATATTTTTCTTTGAAACTCAATAGTAATCTATCTTTTAAGGAGAATATACAAGAGTTTAGGTCAATTGGTTTAACGATCATTCCATATATAAAGTCAATTCACCACATAGATGACCGTCATCCCAAATCTCAAACGCTTGGTCAAAACTAACTAATGAGAGTTTAATGTGTGCAATGCATAAGATACATTTAATAACTTACATCAAAGCACAATATTTTTTTAAAAGAAATTAATGAAAATTTAATTTACCAATTATGAACCTTACAAGTACTTGATAGCAAAATAACATGACCTATAAAAAGTCTTTTTCTTTTTTCCTTTTTTTAATAATAAAGAATAAAGAAAAATGAAACTCCTAATATACAATGAACATATGTACATGCATGAATATAGAAAAATCATGAATAATGTAGACGCATGCACCAAAGTAACTATTCATTGAGGTACACCATCACTCTTACCTTCAAGAGCACCGTGATCAGATTCATAATCTCTCATATCACTCTTACCTTGTTCTTGGGTTTAGGATTTACACCATACAAAGGCTGGTTGGTGGTAGGAACAAATGTGATATTGGAAGTATTAGCAGTATTATGAATAGTGTGCTTATATCCTAGACTTCCTTCATTTCCAACATGCTTGTTCAATCCTAAAAGATTGTCATGTTTCTGAGATCCACTTAAGAAAGAATGAAGTTGAGCATTGGATTTTTCAAGATCGTTTGTTAGGATTTTAGCCTTAGGATCTAAATTCTCATTGAATAGTCTTAACTTACTAAGGTTTTTAGTGGACTCCATATGAGTCTCTCTCTAGTTCGATCTTATGTAGCTTTTTAAAAATAGCACTATTGATCTTTTTCAACTTAAGGCAATCCTGAAATAGATCATCAAAGGCCTCATATATGTCACAATCATCTTCTGATCTTCATGTAAAGAGTCAAATTTCTCTATATCCTCAAATGACTCACCTTTCACCACAGAGGTGAATGCCATATAATTCCATGTCTCATAAAGATTGGACTTTTTACTTTGATTATCCGAACTAGACTCGTCATCAACGAGAGTAGCATTCATAGCTTTGCCTTGGGTTTTCTTATAGTTAGGACACTCACATTTAACATGACTACAACCCGGGCACTCATGACACCTCGCAGACCACTTCCAAGAATTTCTAGTATTACTCTTCTTACATTTATCTTTCCTAGGTATACTAGATTCAACCTTACATTTCTTTTCTTAAATTTTCCTGCAGGGAAGGCAAGGTCCTCATCCTTAAGTTTTTCATCATAAGAGGAGTCACTCATAGCTTTCCCAATAGTATTGAGGGCTATGGATTTTTCTTCCTAGAGTGAGATAGGATAAACTCATATATTTGGAGAAATCTTGAGAGTTCTTCAATTTATATTACATCTAGGTCCTTACTCTCTTCAATAGCAATTACCTTAGATCTAAATTTCTGAAGTAGGGATCTCATGACTTTTTTCACAATCCTAGCATTTGGAATTTGCTCACCTAAATTGAAGCTAGAGTCGACTATATCATTCAATTTAGCATAGAAATCATCAAAAGACTTATAATCTCTCATCATAATTTCCTGAAATCTAGTAATCAACATATGTAATTTAGAGTTTTTAACGACCTTGGTTACCTCGTGTATAGTCTCAAAAATATCTTAAACTTTTTTAGCAGCCTCACACATTGACACATTGCTAAACTCTTCATGTGACACAGCCATAAATAAAGCATGCAAGGCTTTACTATTTCAATTACACTCATCCAAATTAGCCTTAGACCAAGTAAAAATATCGATAGGGGTAACTATACCTACAACAGTGGTAGTGGGGCAGTCCAACCATTCTGAACACTCAACCAAACTTGCTAATCCATAGTTTTAAGAAAAACTCTCATTCTAACCTTCCAATAGGCATAATTACTGCCATCAAATAAGGAGGAACATACAATGACCGACTTATCTAGAAAATTAAGGTCAAGGATCGTAAATAAGGCTTTGATACCACTTGAAAGTTTAAATTAGCCTAATCGAGAATGTTAATTTGATTTAGATAATATTTAGACCCTAGAACGTGCACAATGAAATTAACAGTGCAACTAAAAGTAACAAGTCACTTTTTCATTTTTTTTAGATGGTTAATAAATTACGTCAATTTATGTTATATTGAATTACCACAAATTGTAATACAAAACTAGTAAAGAATATCAAATTGATCATGGAAAAAACCATTCGCATAAGATCAAAAACTTCGTGCACTTTGTCAATAAATAATCCACTATAAACGAAACAAGTTACAATATGATTTAAACCTGACTAACCCTTCGTCCCATCTGACCTTATTTTCCTGTAGTCACCTTTGATCCTACTGGATTGCATCACACCAGATCCTGACTCCTGGTATATCACTTTGGCCCTCCAGACTGCGTGCTCTTCACACCAGCTCTCGACTCCTGGTATATTACCTTAGTTCTCCTGGACTTCGTGTTTCTACAACAGCTCTTGATCCCTGGTATCGTTTATCTCTGGTGGATTAGGTATTTTGGTGTTTGATCAAAAGATTTTGTGGGATTAATTTGATCCGTGGTTTAATGTGGAACAATATAAATTGATCAATAAAATATGTTTCGGAAGAACTTATAGATCAAATAATATAGGGTGGTTGAATCTTGGAATCAATGAATATTTTGGACCATCAAAAAATTTATCTCTAAGGAATAAACGGATTCAACACACCTTGAGATGTTCATAGAGTTAGATATATATATAGGAAAAAGTGTTTGAAATGAAAATTGATTGAAAATTCAAGTGTTTGAAGCAAAACGGAATTTTGGACGTTGACCTGCCACTCTAGCGCTAGGCGAGTGGTGCATCTATTGCTCAAGCGCCAATCTAGCCCTAGGCGAGCGACAGTAATTCTGCTTTTGCCGCTCGAGCACAGGCTGGGTAGCGGCTACCGAAAATGCGTCCTTGCCAATTTAATCTTGATTTTCTTGGATTACATTGACTTCTTTTTGGACCCTATAATCTCCACACTAATTTTACCATAACTTGGACTTTTCTAACCTATTTTGACTTTGATTACAATATAATTAAATCGTAATACAAATTTAATAAATTATGATTTTTGTTTTATGAAAATGCCAATTACAAATTAAACTTTACATGATTTTTAGGGATAATAAAACTATACACATCTAATAAGTTGCCGATTGTGCAATTAATATTTGGGAAAGTTATTGCACTATTTTCATCAATTTATTGTTTGATTAGAAAGTTGGTCTCTAATTTATAAAAAGAAAGGAATTGAATCTCAAACTTTTAATATAGTTTCACAATTAGTCCTCAATGACTAAACAATCGAGATCTTCATCAAAATGTTGTGTCACCCTGATATGTCAAACATTATGAAGTTAGATTCTGTGGGAAAGGATTTCATGTATGAGGGTATGGTTAAATTTAATGTTATTAATAAAATGACTACAAATTCCGTTTACATTGTTGATTATTTATCTTTATGGCATTCACATTTAGGACATGTTAACTATAAAAGATTGCATGACATGAGTTTGCTAGAATTAATTCCTAACTATAAACATGACATGAAAAAGACTTCATTTCCTATAGTAGAAAGAAAAAACTTACTACTTGTGCATAGTAATGTATGTGATCAAACTTTAATTTGATACATTAATTGATGAGTATGCTAACTATTTTAAAGTCTATCTTATGCGTACTAAAGATGAAGTGTTAGACAAAATCAAAATTAATAATGTTGAAGTAGAAAACCTATGTAACACTAAGAAGTGATATGGGAGGAAAATATATGTGTCCTGAATTTTGTGAAGACATATGTATTATTCAAGAAACGTCCACTGCATATACTCTTCAACAAAATGGTATATTAGGAAAAAATAGAAATTTAACTGAATTAGTTAATGTTATGCTTTGTAATTCGGAATTATGTAAAAAGATATTGAGATGAAGTCTTGTTGACTACATGTCACATTTTGAATAGAGTTCAAAGAAAAGGAAATAAAGTTACACCTTATGAATTGCGGAAAAGGAGAAACCTAATTTATCAAATTTACGTGTTTGGGGTTGTAGGGATATTGTTAGACTTCTTGAACCTAAGATAAAGAAGTTATAAACAAAAAAGAACGGAATACATTTTCTTATGTTATGCTAAGCATAATAAAGGTTATAGATTTCTAGTTATAGAACTTAACAATTTGGTTAGAGTGAATATTGTAATCGAACCTAGAGATTGTGGTACTTTATGAACATAGATTCACTACTATTTCTAAGTTAGCAAACTCGGATTAAACTAATATTGAATATAACCCTATTTTTTATGAATGCTCTAAACGTAGATGTTAGGCTGTATTTTATTAAAGACGCTGCATCACAAGATGTGATTAAACTTGAGAAAGTGCATTCAAACTATAACTCTACAAATATGGGCACAAAAGTGCTCACTTTGATAAAGTTTAGAAACTTTCTTACACTTCAAAACATGTGCATAGGTACGTAAAGTTTTAATTTGTTTGAAACTTAGTTTGACAACTACTAAGCATGTGTGTTTTGGTCTTTGTAGTTTTTTTTTTGGAATCAATGTGAAGGTTTGTTGGAAATTTTGGTTACAAAAAAACCTTAGGGGCTACGATGTTAAATGAGTTGGAATTACACTTTATAGGCTATATTAAAGCCGAGGAATGAAGATTGAGTTAAATAGTCCGTCTCCACAAATAGGTAGCCAAAATGTAAAGATAGATTAAAGACCGTTAAATAAATCAACTGAAAGTTGAACAGGCTTGACCCAATTGCTCGGTGATTTATTTTAAGACGACCCACGTTACTTTGTATTGGCCCAGTTGTGTACAATTTAAGTGGCTCTCCCTTTGACCTAATTAACCTACTACACACGGCTTCCTCTCTATTGGCCTTTTGTGTGAAAAAGCGGGTGGTCCCTTTCTTTATCCAAACCCTGCCTTTCTCTGCTTCATTTAGTGACCAGTTTTTGCTTCATTTGAGAGGCTCCTCTTCCGTCCTTTGTGGTACCTTTTGTGGGTTGTCTTGGACTTGGTTTTTATTCCAATTTGTGGTGTTTCCTTTTTGGAGACGGCTATCAACTGAGCCCCTAATCACACCACCAAAACGGAGCTTGATTGGAGTTTTTTAATTTCAAATTGGTTGCTTTAATTTCTTACTTGTTTTGCTTTCAATTGATTCGTTTTAAGTTATAATTTCTGTGTGATTTGCGACAATCTGAGCATGTACATGCATTGTTTTGACCAATGAGCATGGTCATCACATGGTAGCCCCTTCAATTGAAGGCTTGATGCATTCTGCAACTTCAGTACTGGATAATATTTCAAACTTTTTGGCTTTTAATAATTTGAAAGAGAAAAATAAATTATGCTCTTATATTCTAATGCGATTTCTAGGGAAATATAGCACTTTACCCGCCTAATCAGTGGCCCGTGGTGTCATTAATTTTTGGGGCAGCTCCGAGTGACCGAAACAATTCAAAAAGATATTCTGCTATGGGAACATGTTTATTAGCAGGGTTTTATAAAGATATACACTTGACAAATTTTCATTGAGAGTTAAAAAAAGTAAAAGAAAAAATTGTGAATCAAAAACTGTCCCTTCAGTGCAACCAGTTTAATCCAATTTAAATCTTCTATTGACATTAGATTGACACTTTTGTTGTTAAAAGTTTAATGTTTTTGTAGTACCTTTATCTAGCTAAAGTTAAGGTCTCAATGTGATTGAAATCTAGTATTGTATGGTATTGCATAATGATTAGAAATGCTGTCAACAAGTTAAGTAGTAGTAGGTAAAGAGTTGTTGACTAGAAGTGTGCTAGAAGTTTTTGTAATACATAAAGGTTGCTATATATTCCTAGCCGTGTAAGACCTTGATAATATAGGAAAAGTTTAGCTTTCTTCCTCTTTGTTTTCATATTCCATCAGTGGTATCAGAGCCCTTTGATCTTAGAAGAAGCTGCAAGAGACGTGAGACATTTTTTTGAGAGAAAACCAGTGAGCAACCCTTCACCAAAACAGCCGAGTGATTTGTGAGTCTGTGTGATGGCTTCAAGTGGTTTTTCAGCACCATTACCTTCTATGTTTACAGGAGAAAATTATGATTTTTGGGTAAACAGAAAATTATGATTTTTGGACTGCAAAGATGAAGGCCTATTTGAAGGTTTATGACCTGTAGGAAATCACAAAAACTGGAACTGAACCTCCACCTCTCAGAGCAAATCCCANTCAGCACCATTACCTTCTATGTTTACAGGAGAAAATTATGATTTTTGGGTAAACAGAAAATTATGATTTTTGGACTGCAAAGATGAAGGCCTATTTGAAGGTTTATGACCTGTAGGAAATCACAAAAACTGGAACTGAACCTCCACCTCTCAGAGCAAATCCCACTATTGCCCAGCTGAAGCAGCATAGTGATGAAGTTGCAAAGAAGTTCAAAGCCCTTTCTTGCATTCAGTCTGTTGTTTCTGATGCAATCTTTACCAGGATAATAACTTGTAAGACTGCTAAAGAGGCCTGGGATAGGTTGAAAGAGGAATTTCGAGGCAATGAAAGGACAATGCAGATGCAAGTTCTAAATTTAAGAAGGGCGTTTGAAACTTTGAAGATGGAAAAATCAGAAACTGTAAAGGAGTTTGCTAATAGGTTGATGAAAGTGGTGAATCAAATAAGGTTGTTGGGGAATGATTTAATTAAAAAGAGGGTTGTAGAGAAGGTTTTGATAAGTTTACCTGAAAAATTTGAGGCCAAAATTTCCTCACTTGAAGACTTAAGAGACTTGTCCAGCATTACCTTGGCTGAGCTTGTGAATGCACTTCAAGCTACTGAACAGAGCAGGCTCTTCAGGCAGGAAGAACATGTTGAAGTAGCTTTATTTGTGAAAGGAAAACATAAAGTTCAAATGAGTTTTGGTGTGAAGAAGCAACAAAATGAGAAGAAGCAAAATGAGGACAATAAAAGTGCAGGTAAAAGTGGAAAATATCCTCCATGTCTTCATTGCAAAAAGAAGGAACACTCTCCAAAATGGTGTTGGTATAGGTCTGGAGTTCAATGCAGAGCTTGTAAACAATTTAAAAATCAAAAACTGAAGAAAGACCTACAGCAAGCTAAAGTTGCAGAAAATCAACAACAACAGCAGGAGTAGCATCTGTTTTCTGCCATAAATTTCAAAGTCAGCAGCAGAGTTGAAACTTGGTTGCTAGACAGTGGATGCACTCATCACATGACTTCAAATTCAAGTATTTTTGTTGAACTAAACGGTGCATATAGATCAAGAGTAAATGTTGGAAATGGAGAATATGTAGAAGTGATGCAGATGCCAACAAGTACCAAATACATTTTAGATGTACTTTATGTGCCTGATATAGATCAAAATCTGGTTAGTGTAGGCTAATTGATTGAGAAAAATTATACCTTCATATTTAAATATATTGGATGCACTATACTAGATGCAAATAATCACGAGTTGATGACAGTTGAGATGAAACATAGAAGCTTTCCTTTGGAATGGAAAAATGTAACCTCTCATGCTCTTTCCAGTACTGTGATTGAATCTTCTCTATGACAAACGTTTTGGACATGCAAATTTCACTTCACTCAAGCCTTTGAATGAACTGGAACTTGTAGATAATATGTCAAAAATATATGATGATGCTTGTGTATGTGATGATTGTCAATTAAGAAAGCAAACAAAGCTGCCATTTCCTAAAAATCAGTCAAGAAGAGTTTCAAACAAACTGGAATTAATCCATTCAGATGTGTGTGGTCCAATAAGAACACCTACCTTAAATGGCAGTAGATACTTTGTTATTTTTATAGATGATTTAACAAAGATGTGTTGGGTTTATTTTTTGAAAATGAAATCTGAAGTACCTGCTGTGTTTCAAACGTTTAAAAATCTTGTGGAGAATGAAAGTGACTGCAGGATTAAGGCTATAAAAACCGATAATGGCACTGAATATACTTGCAATCAGTTTAACAAATTCTATGATGATGTGGGAATTAAACACCAACAGACCATTCCATATTCACCTCAGCAAAATGGAGTGTGTGAAAAGAAGAATATGACAGTGATGGAGATGGCCAGGTGTTTGATGATAGAGAAGAAGGTACCAAAGGTTTTTTGGGCTGAAGCTGTGAACACAACGATATATTTTCTTAACAGATTACAAACAAAAGCTTTGAACAAGAAAACTTCTTATGAAGCTTGGTATGGAGTAAAGCCTGATGTGGCACATCTGAAAGTGTTTGGTAGCATCTGTTACACTCACATTCCTGATGTAAAAAGGGATAAGTTGAGTCAAAAGGCAGAGGTTGGTGTCTTGGTTGGTTATTGTGGTAATGCTAAGGGATAGAGAGTGTATAATCCACAAACCAAAAAAATGATATCTAGCAGGGATATCAAGACTTATGAGAATTCTTCATGGAATTGGGAATCAAGTACTGTGAATGGATTGCAAACTCAAAGACCGGTTCCACAAGAAGATGATATCCATGGAGATGAAGTTGAAGCTAAAGCTGATAGTGAATCAGATTTAGAAAATAAAGTGATTAAAACTAGATCACTTGAAGATATATATGCCAGCTGTAATTCAGCTGTGTTGGAGCTTTTAAACTTTACTGAAGCAGTTGGTTTACAAGGTTGTATAGATGCAATGAAGGAGGAGTTGAAAATGATTGAAATGAATGAAACTTGGGTGCTAGTTGACAGACTAAAGAACAAGAATGTAATTGGAGTTAAATGGGAGTATAAAACCAAGCTGAATCCTGATAGTTCAATCAACAAACTCAAAGCCAGATTGGTTGTGAAAGGTTATGCACAACAATATGGTATTGATTTCACAAATACATTTGCTCCAGTGGCCAGATTTGAAACAATAAGAGTGTTGTTTGCCATACCTGCTAAAAAAGGTTGGAAAATATATCAATTGGATGTAAAGTCAGTTTTCCTAGAAGGATACTTAAATGAAGAAATTTTCATTGAGCAACCAGAAGGTTTCCTTGTGGCTGGAAATGAGGATAAAGTATATTTGCTAAGGAAAGCATTGCATGGATTAAAACAGGCTCCTAGGGCCTGGTATAGCAGGATTGATGAATATTTGTGTAGTCTTGGTTTCATTAAGAGTATGAATGAGCAAACACTTTATGTAAAGCAAGTAAAAGAAGAAATGATCATTATATCCTTGTACGTTGATGATCTTTTGGCCAAAGGCAGTAATAGCACACTGATTGAAAACATGAAAGAAGAACTGAAGAAAGTATTTGAGATGACAGACTTGGGTGAAATGGAATATTTCCTTGGAATTGAGATTGAACAATCACAAAAAGGAATCTTTGTTTGCCAAAGAAGATATGCTAAGGAAGTATTGAGGAAGTTTAATATGGAGAATTGTAAGCCAGTAAGCACTCATTTGGTTCAGAATTTGAAACTAATGAAAGAAGATGGAGCCAAGAGGATTGATGAAAAAATCTAGAGAAGTCTGGTTGGATGCTTTCTTTATCTAACTGCAACAAGGCTTGACATCTTGTTTTCTGCAAATATATTCTCCAGATTCAGACAAGAACCGAGTGAAATTCATTTTGAAGCTGCTAAAAGGGTTCTGAAATACATAAAGGGAACTGAAGAGCTAGGAATCAAGTTCACAAAGTCAGAGACTCTGTCCTTAATTGGATTTACTGATAGTGAATGGGCTGGATCTCCGAAGACGTGAAGAGCACCTCCAGCTATGTGTTTTATGTTGGCTCAAGCATTGTTTGCTGGAATTCTGTGAAGTAAAAAATTGTAGCTCAATCAACAGCAAAAACAGAGTATATAGCTGCATCTGAGGTGACAAACCAAGCAATTTGGCTAACAAAGGTGTTGGAAGAACTGAAGCACAAGCAAGTTGAAGCAACAATTATCCATTGTGATAACCAATCTACTGTTGCTATTGTAAAGAATCTGGTATTTCATGGAAGAACAAAACACATCAAGATTAAATATCACTCAATCAGGAAGCACAAGAAATGAAGGAGTGGAAGGTGAATTGCAATTCAGAGGATCAATGTGCTGATATCCTAACAAAAGCTTTATCTAAAGGAAGGTTTGACACATTGAGGAAATGCCTCGGAGTTTTCAGCAAAAGTGTCAATGAGGAGTATTGACATTAGATTGACACTTTTGTTGTTCAAAGTTTAATGCTTTTGTAGTAACTTTATCTAGCTAAAGTTAAGGTCTCAAGGTGATTGAAGTCTAGTATAGTATGGCCTTGCATAATGATTAGAAATGCTATTAACAAGTTAAGTGGTAGTAGGTAAAGAGTTGTTGACTAGAAGTGTGCTAGAAGTTTTTGTAATACATGAAGGTTGCTATATATATTCCTAGCCGTGTAAGACCTTTATACTATATGAAAAGATCAGTTTTCTTCCTCTTTGTTTTCATAGTCCATCAGTTCTCTTCCAAAATGACTAACCTTGCACATTGAGAATCAGCATGAATTATCAGCAGAATGAGGAAGCAATAATAAAAGATTTGAAATTGAAAAATAAGAACATAGTATTAATAATAAAAATAATAAAAAATACCTTTAGTAAAGTCAGACAATTTCACTGATAGTACGATTGAACACGTAGTCCACATCCATGAAAAATCCTCTCTTTGTTCAATATTTTCTCTTTCAATTTTTTTTTAATATTTTTCCACACCCAGTGGCTCTTACTTGTAGTGGTTCATTGATGATTATCTGCTCTTCGATGGTTTTTTATCCCATGGATACCTGCTCAACACATTACCAATATTAATCTCATTTATTTTATTATGAAGATCCTCCGACCCGTTCCTCAAGAGATTGGTTCCCTCCTTAGTAAGAGATGCAACATCAACAACAACTGATAATAATTGAGACAAATTTTAATTATGTGACATCAGTGATTGGTTAGGAATGTCATTCAATTCTCCATGATCCTTGTCCCATACTTGGCCAACTTTTACATGTTTGATTAACCTTTGAAGAATATATTGAGTTGGCAATTGTAAAATTAGTTTGATCCTCAATTATGCCAACATATGCTTACATGGAATTTCTTCACACTCAAATCGTTGACAACTACAACATAATCTAAAAACTTCCTATAATCAAGTTTTCGACATCTTGATGAAGAAGATTCTTTGACCCATGCAGCGGTATAAATCACATTAGGTTGACTCTCAAATATCTACTCTTGAAAAGTTTGAAAAAAACTTTCTTGTATAAATCTTTACCATTTGTACGTCCATTCACCATAAGGATATCAACCTTGGTTTTTCGTTAATATCACAATAGTTAGCCATCAACTCATGATACCTTTGGTGTCTAAGGGCTCTATTAAAGTGTATAATAAACTCCATCAATGAGTTTTTCTTTGAAATGTACCTTTTAGAAAATGAATGAGAACTTTGTGCTCTTTGACTATTCGACATTCCAGCTACAAAGATATTCTTAACAAATGCAGGGACCCATCAATTACGCATCTCACATATTTGGCAAAGCCAATCATTATGTCCCAATTTAGTTGACTGCAATATATTCATCCAACTAGTTTCAAACTCTTCACTATTCTCTAAGTTCATAATAATGCTTCTCATCAAACGGTAGTTGTCCCGATAAATTAATGTATTAAGCTTTTTAGAAAATTTATTAAGAATTTGCCATATGCAATAACTATGAAACATATTCGGAAGAACTTGTGCAATTGCTATTGTCATTGCAGGATCATAGTCCGTAATGATCATTTGGGGCGTACCCTTAGGCATGGCATTCATCCACTGATTGAATAATTAAACAAAAGAATCTATTGTATCGTCAATTAAAAACTCATAACCAAATGATATTTTATGACCTTGTGATTAACTCCTATCAATGAAGCAAAAATCATCCCATATCTATTTGAGGTGGACATAGTATCAAAAACAACTACATCACCAAAAAAGCTATATGCCTTCCTTAAGTAAAAATCAACCCAAAAACACCTAACCAATCTGTCGTCACCTTCTCTATCAAAATCAAAGTAAAAACCTGAATTTTTTTTCCTTCTCTAAAGCAAATGTCTCTATCAAATGACTCAACATTAGTGTCCTTCATTTCTTCTTTCAGGTCTCTTTCGTAATTTTTGATGTCTGTCTCTGTACATCCAATATTTTGAGGACCTCCACATTCAATTTCCATCAAACTCATTTGTTGACTAGTCGACACGTTTGCTTCATATAATTGTTGTACCAAAGCCTTCTTCGCATTTGAAATGTACCAATGCGACCTCAATAAGTGAACTCTCAAAGGAGTTGTCGGTGCATGATTATGAGCATCCAAGAGCATACTAACAATCAAATTTGGAGATGATTTATGCCTAAACACAATTAATTTAGCCTTGCAACCCACACAAATGATTCCCCGATTTCTTTCACCTCTCATTTGAATTGCATGCTTGAACGTTTTTTGATATTTTTCATATGTTTGTCCTTCTTTGTAGCATACAAATTGTGTTAGGACAAGTTTATTCGTACATGGCCTTTTCTTACTAGTAGAAATTCTAGCACTAAATGCATCTTAGGTGTTATAAAATTCATATGAAACCTTAATTGTTTCAAATTCTTGACCAACTTTAGGCTTGCGTTCCTGTGCACCCTGGGGTGCGAATGTTTGAGTTGTAGTCTCATCTTCCATGCTCAATAAGATTAAACACACCGACTCTTCAAATTAAAGACAATTTAATTGATTATTGTCACCATATAGAGATACAAAGAATACTATTTTTATTAAAAATAAATAAATAATATAAACCCACCAATATCTAAGCCAATTAACACAAAAGCAGCCAAATCAAAGTTAACCCACTTTTAGTAAAAATATCCAAATCAATCAGTGACCAACTATGCCATGCAACAAGGACAAACAGAAATATAAATAAATTGTACAGGAACCAACTATGATTATTTTTCATTAACAACGTTATATGCATACAGGAAAATTATAAGGTAAAGTGAACAAATTTTCGGTAATAAACAGAAACTATTAACACATTAATTTTATTTGGTTAAAAGTGCACAGAGATTAGTGGCGTGAAAAAAAAAATGATTTCTCACACATGTTCAGCACCAAAAAATTCTCGAACAAGGTGACTAAGAACAATCTAAAATAAAAATGGAACTTAAAAAAATATACCTGTCAAGGGAAAATAATAATTTATACCATCCAATATATTCGTTCCTTAACAAAGATAATATCTGTAAATTTCAAATTTAAGTTTTTTTATCAAACAAGAAGAAAATATTTATTATTATTTATAAAGAAAACATGAGTTGTTCTTAACAAATTGGAGAAAAAAAAGTAATAATATTTGCTAATTAAAGATATACAAAATAAAAACAAAAAATAAAATAAATTAATAAACAGGCGGTGGACCCTCCCCTCCCCTCCCCACCCTGCTGAGTTTCAACCCGGTGGAACAAAGTGGCAAAAACACCACATGGAATTCGGGATGGGAATGACCAATGAGCCCCATACTCGTCTTGTCGACATCCCTAGTTAGATTGTTGTAAGATAGCGGTGAGCCCCACTTAATTAATAAATAAAACAAACAAATTTGTTCTACTTCATGGGTGTGAATTGATATATTTGGGAAATAATGACGGACTCCATAAAAGGATTAAACTTGTTTTTAGTTAGTATGCTAAATATCGGTGTTTAGGAGATCAATTATGTATACTTATATATACTAGTCAACGTTAAACGTGTGTTGCACGTTATTATAAAATATTTTAAAAGTGTTTCAAAAGTAATGTTTGAATATGATCGAATGTTATTATTTTACATTAATACAAGAGAATATATATGTAACAATGAATGTTAAATAATTTATTTAATTTCTAATTAAGTAAAATTAGGTGTAATTAGCGTACATGGACGTGCATAATGAAATGCATTCTTGAATGTAAAATTCAAATTAACTTATAATTAGAATTAATAACACTAAAATGTATAAATGAAAATTAAATCAATTAATATAAATGTTAATTAATCAAGAATTAATAATAGGAAATATATACATAAAAGAAAACACATCGACGAAATGAATATGTCAAATGTACATATATACATTGATGGCAACTAAATGTTTATATAAATTAAATACATATTGAAAAATGAAAAATAAACTTTTATTGAAATAATTGAATTATGATAGGGCTAGAATCATTCACTTGATGTGACATTTAATATATTATAGATGTGTGTGTGGCATCCATCTATATATATTTATGGTAGTTAACCTCGAAGTAAAGAAACATTAACCATCTCAAGGAACTACAAGTATACATGAAAAACTTTTGTTTAATGAACGAAGTTTGATGGATACTTATTTTGTTAATAATGTATATCGTTAGAAACACTTCTAGACATGTTAGGTTTTGAAAGAATTTAGCAAAAACCTGAGAAGAGGAGTGTCATTTCTTATTTAAAGTATTTATTAAAATTAAATAATTAATGTTTTATCTCGAAAATTAAATAATTTATGACCAATATATTAAATATATAAACATATTATGTATCGTGCACATGCGTATGTGCATGTTACGTTCAGGCACGGTGTGTGTGCCCCGTATGGGAGGTCCGTGCTATTCTATATAACTTTCTTATCTAGGAAATGTCCTTTAACAATTTGAAGTTAAAAGTTCAATATATTATTTGAGGTCCATGTTTTTTTTTCTTTTTTATTTTGTTGTGGTAAATTGCATATAT
>CAIGRT010032537.1:0-14721 GCA_903798405.1 Fraxinus platypoda
AGATTCAAATTTTCTTGTAAACATAATTATAAGCAAAGAGCATGATTGACCGGTCTGAATTAAAAATTCTCAAACTTCTTCAAAAAGAAAGGATTCATCTATAATAAATGACCTGCAAATATGTAGTGCCATCAGTCATAAGGAATATGTGATGTGAATCATGTAATGGCAATGAAGCAATTAAGTCTTCTTCTAAAGATTATCCAACTAGGAAAGAAATAAAGCCATAATAAGAATAATTAATTTGCATAATTACCTCAACAGGTTACAGGTCTTTGCCTTCAACTTCTCTGGTAGAAAATTAAGTTGTGCTTTCTCAATCCTCACGTTCTGGCAAAGCAAATTCAAATAAGTGAAATCACAAAAAGAGATTGATGAAAAGATAATGAAGAAAAGATAACAGGTACTTCAGATTTTCAGTGAGAGTTATATTCCGTCATCGTCGCGTAGGGAATGGAGAGAATTTTTTGGTGAAGATCAAAAGATAATTGGAGAAAAAGACGGTTTGTTTCTTTCTTCTCTGCTCATTTTTTTTAAAAAAGATTTAAGAGGTTTCAGATTAGGGGTGGTTTTTGGCCAAGGTAGTGGCCTTGCTTGCCTTGGGCCCGGGCCAGCCCTAAATAACTTAACTAGTTGATATTGATTTGAGTAAGTCATTATACAAGATTAGTGGACTAAAATTAGGGCTTTGCAGGCTTTGTTAAGTGTACACCGGCATCCCGGTGTATAGGCCCTCTCACAAGAGGGGGACCCACGATTTTTTTTATTAGGTCATGGGCCTCCCTCTTGTGAGGGGGTTTGTATATCAAGGTGTCAACCCTGATGTACAAATAGCAAAACCTTTAAAAATTATCTATGACTACGACATGTTACAATTTGTATACAGCCATATCCCCTGTTTGATACTGATTAAAATTTAGATTTTAATCTAAGTCAAAGTCAACAATTAATTTTAACCACATATTTTATATGTCCCACAATTTTTAAACTGCACGTTTCATCAACTTTTATCAAAGTTTACTAAAAATCTTATTTTAATTCCCACAAAACAAAGGTTTTCAGGAATTGAGACGGAAGACGCATCTAATCATCAATGATGGAAGCTCAATCTAACGCTTCAAGATTTTAAGTTCAATAAGTAAAAC
Organism: Fraxinus platypoda; assembly: GCA_903798405.1. NCBI lineage: Eukaryota > Viridiplantae > Streptophyta > Magnoliopsida > Lamiales > Oleaceae > Fraxinus > Fraxinus platypoda. Next base: position 1,146 of record CAIGRT010032537.1, read on the forward strand.
ACATTAATAGGTGATTGCAACCACTATTCATTATGTGCTTAGGTAAGTGTGCTTGGTACATGGAATAATAATGGAAATGATAAGCCCTTGTTTGATGATTTTTTGTTTTTTTTCAAAACTCTTTTTTCTAAATACTTATTTTCAATCACATATTCACAAAATAAAATATTCTGTACGTAAACTCAAAATTTTTTCCTACTTTTTAACCACACATTCTTCAAAAATTCACTATTCAAAGCATTATTTTTGTCAATTAATGACCATCAAATAGGGGTTAAGTTACTTATGGTTTGTTTGGTTTGTGTTTCAGTTTTTAGTTTTGAATTCATTTTTATTTTCTGTTTTGATGATCTATTTTAAGGTCTCTAAAAACGCATTTGGTTTGTCGTCTTGAAAAATTATTTCTTAAAATAAAAACTAGAAAACTTGATTATTCGGTAAAAATAGAAACTTTTTATGTTAATGTATTATCAAGGAATATATACATTTTAAATTTATGATCTTACAATATTTTTTCTTGCTACAAATGTAAGATAAAAATAAATAATAAATTAAGTTCAAACTATAGGAAATAAAAAAAAAATTAATTGTGTGGACTAAGAATATTTTTGTTTGTGTTCAATTAATTTTTTTTAGAATTTTATGTAAATAATCATTAAGAGCTTCAACTATTTTTAATTTTTTACATTTAATTTTTTCAAATTTTTTACCTTTTTAGTATTTAACAATTTTATTTTTTGAATATACTTTTCTGTAAGTTTACTTTTTTAAAATTTTATTTGTTGGAATTTTATATTTTTATTTTATAAAATTTTAGAATTTATTTAAATAAAGGGCTTGTTTGAACCCAAACTTTTTTTTTTTTTTTCAAAAAATGCATTTTACAATAGTGTTATGTTGGAGAATGTGTGGTTAAAAAATAAGAAAAAGTTTTGAATTTGCGTATAATATTATTTTATTGAAAAATGTGATTGAAATGAGGTTAAATCACTATTCATGAATTCATTTTGATGGAAAAAAATGGGCTCAAACAAGGGCTAAATTTTATTTAAACACTTTTTTTCATGTTTCTAAAAATACTCAAAACGTCAAAATTGCATTTTTAGTTTTATATTATAAATTTATTATTATTTTAGAAATGCATTTTCAGAAATATCAGGCCAACACATGTTTTTAGTATTTTTCAAAACTGAAAACAGCAAATCGAACGCATCTTTAGCTTTTAATAGACTTTCATAGAATTTCTATGGAATACTTTAGTTATATGAGTATATTCTTGGTACCTATACGAGTGTCGGGGATGGTGTCGTCTCCAAGGTAGCCTCGCTAGCTACTTAAGCGTTTGTTTGGCAAATTTATAAAAGGTTACAAATAGAATAGTAAGAGAATTAGTAGTAGATCCCGTAAAATATGTGGGTAATAACGAATGATTTTAATTAATGTTTGACTTTTATTGAATTTATAAATTATATATAAATTTATTTACCAAAAAGAGGGTAAGCATTCACAAAAAATTGAGGATAAGGACACATGGTATATTCACGTGTCGATTTATACGAACGCCTGAGGATATGAAACTTGTGCCTGAGGTGCTTCTGTTAGCCATATATAGCTGTTGGTTTAAACATTAATGATGTGAACTTTGTTGTAGGATGTAACTTAGAATTTACACAAGATTTGATACGAATCCCAAGAAAGTTAAAATCAGATGAAGAACATTGACCCAATGATTTCTTGAATCAAGAATCAAGGCTGAAAGGTTTAACGCCACAAAAATTGAAAATCTTTGATAAGTTCTAGATAATTCAGTTAAAAACAAGATTGAAAGTGGTTCCTTACCTTATAATTAACCTCTCAAAAAATATTGTTCTTGTTTGTGGGATGAATATACCTTATAGGCGGACTAAAAACCCTATTCTACCTTGAAAAATATCCAGAAAATACTAAATAAATAGAGTTCGAATAAAAAAAATATACTAAACTCCGTGTAGAATTTTTATATCATGAATAGGTATGATATTAATCCTTGCGTGGGCATGGTTCAACCATTTTTTTTTCTTGGGTTATGCAATTTTGATGCTTGTGTGGGCAAGGAAATTAAAGCTTGGCGTGGGCATAACTTTTCGAATCGGCTCACTCTTCCATAACTTGAATCAAATGCACTAAGTTTGGTTCTTCCTTCATGTCCATCTTGAAACTTTGTGTCTTACTAGTTGCACTTGAACACTCTTGGCTCACATAGGTTGAACAAGTCCTTTCATGAGTTCTTTAATGTTCTTTGCTCTTGATCTTGTTATTAATCCATCTGGAACATGTAAAAGATCCTTACTAGCTTGTCCTTCATGATTCTCATTATTCCATCTCTCTTTAAAAGGATTCGACCTCAAATCGTCACCTACATCAAAGAGAAAAAACCAACAACATTAAAAGTAGCACACATATACTCACTTGGAAGTTCTAGATTGTAGACATTGTCATTAATTTTCTCAAGAACTTAAAAAAAAAATTCTTCCAGCAAGTGCACCCACACCTGATTACTTGGTTGAAATGTTACACGTCTTCTTCCTTTATTAGCTTGAGAAACATAATGTTCATTCTTCTTTTCAATTTGAAGATGAAATTTCTCATAGATTGACCTTACTATTTCACCATTCTTCTTCCCATCTATACTACATCTTTCATCAATAGATAAAAAAATTAAATTCAAAGGAGTTAGTGGATTAAAATCATACATAATTTCAAATGGAGAATAAGTAGTAGAATGCACGACCCTATTATATACAAATTCTACAAATGGTAAACAATCCTACCAACTTTTAAATTTTTATTGACTATATTGCGCAAAAGTTGAGTTAGCGTTCTATAAATTGACTCGATTTGTCCATCTGTTTGTAAATGACATGTAGTAGAAAACAATAGTTTGGTCTTCGACTTTCCTTATAATTTTTTTCAGAAGTAGCTAAGGAACTTGACATCCCTATCAGACACAATACTCCTAAGTATATTATGAAGTTGGGTTATCTCTCTGAAGAACAAATCTGCAATGTTCGTCACACATGGAATGAAATGTGTCATCTTACTAAACATATTCACTACCACGAATATGGGAATCTCCACCCCTTTTAGTTCTAGGCATCCCAATACGAAGTCTATAAACACATCAATCCATGGGTCACTAAGAACAGGTAAGGGTGTATAAAAACCCAGTGGTAAAACCTTAGGTTTGGCCTTCTTACAAGTAATGTATCTACTAAAATGTTATTAACATTATTTTTCAATCTAGGTCAATAAAAGTGATCATGCAACATTTCTAAAGTTTTCAAAACGCGGAAATGTCCCATCAAACCTCGATTATGTGCTTCATGCACTAACAATTCATGCATGGAATAATTAAGCACACATAATTTATTTTCCCTGAACAAATAAACATCATGCTTATAAAATTTATCTATTACACCTTTATCATATGACATATATATGTTAGAAAAATTTGCATCATTGGCATACATATCTTTAACATATTCAATTTAAGCATTCTGGCACTTAAGGAAGTAAAGAGCACATACTTTTGGGATAATACACAATCAACTATTTTATCTCTGCCTTATTTATACCGAATGATATAGGGAAAAGTCTTAATAAACTCCATCCATCTCGCATGCCTTTTGCTTAACTTATCTAGGCCCTTTAAATATTTCAATGATTCATGATCGGTATGTATTACAAACTCATTTGTCCATAGATAGTGTTACCATGTCTCCAAATTTCAAATAAGAGCATATGGCTCTTTGTCATATGTAGGGTATTTTAAAACTATCCCGCTTAACTTTTCACTAAAAAGGCTATTGGTCGCCTGTCCTGCATCAAAATGGCTCCAATTCCTATTCCTAAGGCATTATATTTAATCTCAAAAGTTTTGTCAAAGTTAGGTAGTGTTAAAACAAGTATAGAACACACCCATCCTTAATGATATGCGTTTTTCTTTTTAATGTCCCAATGAAAATCAACACTTTTTTTTTCACAATTTCATTGAGTGGTGTGTGGTAAGTGTACTAAAATATCTAACAAAACACCTATAAAAGCTAGCTAAATCATGAAAGTTTCTTACTTCAGTTATATTTTTTGGCGTTGGCCGCTCCTTGATAATTTTACCTTCTCTTCATCCACTTTAATACACTTTGTAATAACAACATAACCAAGAAAAACTACTTTTTCAATGCAAAAGTACACTTCTTAGAATAAGCATAGTAACAAGCACATATCTCAAATATTTAACATGTTCATCTAAACTCTTGCTATATACTAGAATATCATCAAAATAAATTGCTACAATTTTTTCTATGAATGCACACAAAACATGGTTCATTAATCTCGTGAAAGTACTAGGTGCATTAGTAAGACCAAAAGGCATAACTAACCACTCATATAATCCATATTTAGTCTTAAAAACAATTTGTTCATTCATCTCCTTCTTGTATCCTAATTCGGTGATAGCCATTTTTAAAATCTATTTTACTAAAAATACATGACCCATGCAATTCATCAAGTATATCATCTAATCTTGGTATGAGATGATGATACTTTACCGCTATATTATTGACTACCCGTCAGTCTGTGCACATTCTCCACGTCTTATCCTTTTTAGGCATAAGTTGTGTTGGCACCACACATGGACTCGTGCTCTCCCTTACGTACCATTTCCCTATCAACTGCTCAACTTGCCTATGAAGCTCATTTTTCTCTTTGGAATTACTCATATAGGCTAATCAATTTGGAATAATAGCTCCATGTACAAAAATCAATTTGATTTTTGATGCCTCTAATAAGTAGTAACCCACTAGGCCTATATTCATAGAACACGTCATCAAATTCTTATAACAAAGAAATTGACAAACTAGGAAGGGTTTGGTTAGTTTCCTTAAGATTAAGGAAGGATTTCTTGTACACCAACAATATAAAAGGCTATTTTTCCTTGAAAGCCCTTTTAATCTCATTATCTTTTGCAAAAAAACTCACTTTTGTTTTCTCTCTCTTTCTCTTTCTCTCTGCGGGTTCTCTATCTTTTTTCTTTTGTAACTCTACTATTTTTTCCTTATTTTCAGTCACCTCTTTGTTCTCTCTTACTTTTTTTCTTGAAGTTTCAATCTCGCTCTCATTTTTCAGCTCTTTCTTTTTTTCCCTCACGTTTTAACTTCAATTAGTTCGCGGAGACCTATTTTGGTGTTAAAGAAACAAGTGTAATTGATTGCCCATCTTTGACAAAGTTGTACCTATTTTTAAACTCATCATGTATCACCTTCATATCATACTGCTATGGCCTTCCAAACAAAATATGCTTAGCATGCATGCGAGCCACATCACATGTCGTCTCATCTCTATACCTTCTAATAGTAAATCTCTCCAAGACTTGCTTGTTAACCTTGACTTGCCCACATTCATTCAACCTCTACAACTATAAGGTCTAAGGTGTTTTACCATAGACATGCCTATGACCTGTGAACTTGAATCTTTGACATGTTATCGTTGTACAAACACATGTAACCAGTTCTATTTGATTTATAACCTTTGAAAATTGATCTGTGACCTATGCACAATAACCTGTGACCTATGAAGTATAACCCGTGCAATGTAATATGTCATCTGTGAAATGTGACATGTGAAATATGAAATGTAATATGTGACTTGTGAACATAAATAAGTGATCTGTGACTTGTGGAAAATTGATTTATGACCCATGGACAATAATTCGTGACCTGTGAAGTGTAACCTTTGAGGTGTGCATTTGATGTGTGAACTGTAATCTACCACATGTGAACATAAATCAATGATATGTGACCTCTAGACAATGATCTGTGCCCTATTCACAATAATATGTGACCTATAAGTTGGTACATGTGACTTGTAACATGTAACAAGTGTACATTGAACTTCGATAACTAAATTATGACGTGTAACAATGGACCTGTGACGTGTAAATGAACATATGAGAAGTAGCATTTAACAATTCAAACAACTGCTGAAATGTAAAATGAATAAATTTTCACCAACATGAACAACAACAATTTCAATATATTGAATTAATAAACACGATTCCAATACTCATGTAACCTATAACCGATGTCTAATGAAAAAATATTACAAAGTACCATTGCACACAATGCTAAAAAGTTAAAAGAACATGAGGCCAATATACATAAACATTACAAATCGATTAGTCAAATTGATGTTCAACAATCACTCTATCACAATATTCTCTCCTTTTTGCTTGCCCGCTTTGTGGTCTTCTTGATCTCTCAATGTTTAAAGAGTCTCGCGCTATGTCTAGCCTAGCTCTACTAGCATCAATGTCATCTGCATAGACATTATATGGTTGTGAAGCATGTATTCGATATATTTAATGACAAAGATTTCGCAATCGTGGCTAAAGAAAGTCATAAAACAGTATATTAGGAATGAACTATTAACATAAATACTTTGTTTGTACATGAAAAAACTGGTTACAAACTTACCCATTTTGCTGATGTGGAATCTTATCAGCAACTAATACCTTCAACTCCATTGAATCTTCATCATAATCATCAAAATTACTTTCCAGATGCCCATGGCATTTATCAAGTACGAGATAATTTTGACGAATGTTTCAATCCCGACACAAACCATGTTTCCCTGATAGATCTTGTAGCTGGAATTTAATGCATGTAATATATGTCATCTTACGTCCAGACAGAAAAGCATCCAATGCGCACAATTTGCAGGTAGAATTGGCAAAAAGACATATTCAACTTCGGCTCAAGGACTGCTCAATGCCAGTCGCCCACCTCTAACAATGTCAACTAGATTTGAATATGTTAGTTTCACATTTGGCTCTTTCAAGTAGTGGTGATATATGGTTTTTTTATCTTCGTTTGAAACAATGAGTAAGTTGTCTTAGCTCTAAACTTGACGTGCTCGCCAGATCTTGCTAATTAACGTATGAAGTAGAAACACACATCCATGTGTTGTTGCAATAAAAAAATGCACAATTATGAAGTCATAAAGTGTCAAGTAACGTGTAAAATTATAAGTAACATTGATTTGTGACTTATACACAGTGACCTTGACTTGTGATATGTGACATATTACTTTTGAACATAAATCGGTTACCTACGAATATAGTATACACCTGTGAACTGTAACCTATGTACATTGGATATGAATATGAATACAATGTCGTGTGACCTTTAACCTATAAAAACATATGCACAATGATGTATGAACCGTGACATGCGATTTGTCACTTGTAATCATTGCATAAGGAACTATAATATGTTATTTGTGTCCATATATTTGTAATCTGTGACCTATGAAAATTGATATGTTACTTAACTAAATCAACATGTGACTTGTGATCGTGAACATATGACCTACATGGATTTATAAATAGCATCATACGTGCTACTCAACGATGACTCTGAAAATATCAACTTGTGCTACCATGATTTATATCCTATCGGGAGAAAACCAAGATGAAAGGTGGATGAATAACATCATCTGTATCGTTAAACTTTTTCTTGTAAACAAAAATGAAGAATAAATAATTCGGTAACAATTAGTTCTAAAGCACAGTTCACAAAATTCAAAGCATACGTACTTGTTCCTTAGTTTGTATCCTTTATTAAACAAATTCTGAAATGCAACAACATCAGCCTCTTCCGTGGACTGATTATACTTTTCGAAAACTACAACACAGTCTGAAGGCTTTTATTTTCCTTCATCGGCAATGAATGGAGACTGTAGTATCCTTATCGGTCTGGGAGCCTTCTTCACTGGTAATCCAAACGTTGATGAGAAAGGAGGTGATCCCCACATAATAATATAACATTAAACGTGTCAGTTAATTGTCTTGATCTCATAGATCCGTGACCATATCAGTTATCTATAATCTATGAGTACAATATAAAACCGTATCATGTTTTAGCAATTTCCGTTTCCTTCACTATACCAACTATTAAAACTTCCACCTATTGTTGTACTTCTTTGGATTTAAGCAGATCAGACAAGTTTGCCTAAATTTGAAATGGGTTACGTTGGTCCCACCTAAATCAAATGAGGGCATTTCAATAATTATATGGGAATTCGAGTTCGTCAACAAGTAGTCTGTTCGGCTTGTGGCTCATACGAGCCGAGCATGTCCTCTGATCGTCTGTCAAGGACCAAACTCGACATGGCCCTTGAGCACTTGGCTCGTACAGCCGAGTCGATCCGAGCCGAGCTTAGCCCACGAGCTCCTTTATTTTTATTAATTTTTGTGCTTTTTGTTCTTTTATTTAAAAAAAAAAATTGAAAAACCCTCTTCATTTTCTCCGGGTTTAGGATTGACTATTTATTTTTGAGTAGGCGGAGTTGATATTGTACACAAACAACTTGTTACGTGTACATTTTTTAAAATCAAATTATTATTAGGAAAATAACAAAGTTTGATTATATGACGAAATTAAATATCATTCACCTAATTACACGCAATTTTCTCATATAGATGTTGTATTCGAAAATGTGAGTCTTGCCGATCCTTTACGCATATTAATGTTTCAAGAATATCTTCTTTGAGTTGGCTCCTGACCTTAGAGAGTAGAGAGAGTCCTATTACCTGACTAAAAGAGGTCTCTGAAGTTACAGTGCTAATCGAAGGTATTAGTAGATCTTTTACAATGACAGAAACAACAGGGTATTTTCGTTCATTCCCGCACCAAAAATCAAGTAAAGCATCAAAGGTTCTATGTGGCTAAGTGTTTGATGATAAAGTTTTTAACTAATTCAGAAGGTATTCTAGGACTTTCATCCGATGTTGGAATATATGAAGGAGACATATTAGAAAAACCTCTTGCATCATATCTTTCATCCCTAATGCCTTTAAATAAGGACAAAAGTTATGGTTCATTGTTTTGAAGACTAATAGAAGGGGTGGGTGCGGTGGGTGTTCGACTAATATTTGCACCCAAGCGCTGTGTGTACATTTCATAGATTGAAGTTAACTTGTTTTCTAAATTTCGATAAGTAATGGGTACGTCAAAATTTAAACAATTTTTTTATTTTTTAATTATATATTTAGTGCCTCTTAAATTATATATGGGGTCCATCACACTTGCTAAAGAAAATAATATAGGTAAGTCTTCCCAGTATTTCTTGAACTTCAATTCCATAGAAAACAATATATCGAAAAAAATTGGGGATCATTTTTCTATTTTTGAAAACTTTTTGCAACTATGTAAAGGCGTTCAAGAACTCTTGAACTAGTAAGATAGTATACCCCAGATAAGATATTTGTGAAATCATAAAAACTTATAAAAAAAATTGACTTTAAATGTTAGTTCCCAATTAGAACCAATCAAAATGAAATCATCGGCATTTCTTACATGCTAGAGTTATAAAATTCAGTGATTAAATATTCGAAACATTTACATGATTTTAATAATAAGTAAGTGGAGTTCTATTTATGCCCCACATAAGTTATGAATTTTTTGGTATCTTGACCAACTAGTGCATAGAGTTCTTCAAATGCTTATTTCCTACTTGGTAATATGATGATATAAACTAGTGCATCCCTAATTCTATCAATTTGATTCTTAATATGTTGTATACCATCTTGCACAATTAAATTAACAATATGGCAAACACAACGACTATGAAACAAAAAACCACCAAAATCAGGATTAAGTACTCTGCATAGTTTATCTATAATAGGCTTTTTAATACTAACATTGTCAAATGTAAAAGAACGAATTTTACTAAAACATTTATATTCACTAATAATTTGCAAGATATAATTAAATAATTATTAGCATTATGAGGAAAGTCAATTATCTTAAAAGCAATAATTTTTTATGCATCACCCAAAGTAGGTTTATGTAGTGTGCAATTGCTGCTATACAACCTTTTGTATCTATGCCTTTCTATAAGTCTGAAGTCAACGATATAACCATATTTATTTAAATAACTAATCAATTGGTTCTTAGCTCTAAGAAAATAATATATGGTATCACTACGAAGAGTATTTCTACTTACCCTTTTTATACCTTGGTTGGAGATATTCCTTCATAATGTTGTGAAATGGTCATTGTCTACTATGCTCAGCGGCAACTCAGCATCGAAAATGAACTTCACTATTCCATCGTGAGTTCTTTCTTCCGAGTACATCCATGTGCTTAGTGTTGAAGAACCTCTACTGGAAGAAGGAGTACTAAGGCTGGTTGTGTTTGAGATTGACCAACAAGCCCATGTTTGGCCGTACATTTGACATAGGACGATTGAGGTAGGTAGCACTAATACCCTTTTGCCATTTTAATCATGATTGGCAATATTTACACACTGCCTAATACTCTTGGACTCCGTCAGTGTTGGTACCGATTGTAATCAATTTAAAGTGTTCCCAACACTTCGCAATTTTGTTTTGTTTTCCTTCGCCTTTCTCTTCTCTTTTGCATTGGGAATTTGTAATTCAGCTTTGCCAGCATCTTCAACGATATCATCCAAATCAATTGGATTACTACTTTCATGAGCATCGTCAATGTCCATTTCTGGTAAATCGTCAGGGATGGGGACGTCGTTGAGACTGATAAATTGATTGGGAAATTGAGATTGTGGTGTCATAGGTGAGTGGTGACTACTGAACAAGCCCTCAATGAAATCACGAGGATCCATGTGTATTATGTTATAGAATGTTGATTGCAATAGAGAATTAATATGAAATGTACAAATTGGATAATGTATAGTTTAAGGAATAGAATTGAGAGAATGTATATATAATAGAATTGAAATTTGAATGTAATAAATATTATAGAATGTATGTGTATTATGTAATACTGAATGTATGTGTAATTGTGTATGTAATATAATTGTGTAGAGTAAAAAAATGTGGAATAATGAAGGAATTATAGAGAGTAGAAGAAAGATTGTTGAATTTATTGTGAGAAAATGGTTTAGATTAGAGGTATTTATAGAGGAAAAAAAGATTCAGTTGTGATCGGGCATTGTAAACAAGCATAGCTTGTGGGCTTGCCCATGAGCCGCTCGCCATTGAGTTAGCACCCTTAGTTCGTGCTCGGACTCGTCCAGTAACGAGCCCGAACTGTTCATGGGCTAAGTTTTTTCTAGCCGAGTCAATGAATTTACGATCTATTCGGCTCAATTGCCACCATCATCAATAGGGTTCATCTTACCCTCGTCTTTCTTATCCATTGTTTGTTTAAAATTCTTACCCTGAATATAAAACAAAGATGAAATGTCAAATATCAACTATGGACCATGAAAAATGTTGGTAATATCATGTATTTACTCCCTCCAGGTTCTTAGTAACTCAACACTATGCACTTCACTTTTCTCGTTGAATTTTTTCAATATTTCCTCCACCGGACTTGAAATCAAAGAAGTCGCAGATTCTCACAAAAGGTCATGTTTTACTATATGTCCAGGAAGTCAAATTTGATATCACCTTGCATCTGGATAATATGATCCATCTTTTGATTCCTCTATCTTCAATGATGATATCTGTGACTTGACATCATCGAGCTGCATAGTCAACTCTTTATTCTTCAATTGGAGTTCAGAGATTTGCCCACTAAACTTCGTTTTCAATTCTTCAAGCACCTGTAAAATGTGAACATAAATCAGTGATATACAGAATGTAAAATGTATATATTAGTATATATGACCACTTCATATTGACTTGTGACCTGTGCACATTGACATGTGACTTATGATGACTATCTGAATGCAAAATGTGAACATAAATCAATGAGTGACCAATTCACATTGATTTGTGGCATGTGATCATTGTACATTGTACATAAAACACATATAAATCAATGAACCTAAAACGTATTTTTGTGATCTGTGTCCATTGTACATTGACTTGTGACTAGTAACCTATTATCTGCGACTAGTGAACATTAACTTGCGACATAATTCAAATTGAAAATATATACATAAATAATGAATAAATGATCATTGACCTATGCACATCTACCTGTGTCCTCATATCAAAATGTAAAATATGATGTTACAATCAATGAAATGTGAGTATGGATGATATTTTACCAGAAAAAACAACATTACTTTAAACTAACAACTTACATCATCTAATGGACGCCTAGCTGAATGTGTTGTATGTGGAGAATATACATTAGCTGTTGAATGTGTTGTATGTGGAGAATGAACATTAGCTGATGGACCCTCATCTGCCGAAAATGAATGAACATGCAATGAATTTTCCTACCATCTTGGTGGGGGATCAACAAAATCATTGTCATCTTCAACAACATCGTCTTATCCAATCTACCATCAATTTTCACGAGCATCGAGGTAGATGATTTGTGGCCAAATGAACCTGCCTTACTACTTGTTCCTACACGATCACGTGAGCTTTCCATTATGCCCTTCTTAGACACCCCTTCATGTGTTAGCTCTGGTTGAATTGGTTTGTTTTACCGCACTCCAGTCATGTACGACATCGTCATCTCCATCTCTGATGGGTCTAAGTCACTTATTTGAACATGTTGTTCCAAATACATTGAAGACAGAAGGTCGAACAATGAAATATTATGTGAAACATTGCATACTGCACTAGTCAGAAGTGAATTTAAATCCTTACATCGGGTTTAGCAAAGACATGGGTATAGACTGTACATCCTTGTAACCACATGCCCATTGAGACTATGAATCGTCTTATAGGTTGACCTGAGGGTAATGTCAAATAATATCTTTCCCTATGAGAACATGTCCATCATAGCAAAATCTTCAACTAGTGTGAACAAAAAGTGATCAATAAACTTGTAATCTCTTGAAAACAAGTATAAAATAATCATATACAAAACCCCGAGCCTAAAAACATCCTCATTTGGAAGATGTCTCACAAGAAGAAATATCTAGGTCAGTAACTAGGCAGAACTAAGGCAACGATAATCTAACGGAGCAGCCTATTATGTGGAACCACATCTTGTCAAGGTTCGGGTGTTTTACTTGCCTCAGTAAAAATGATATACGTATACTTCAATTGTACATCTTCTTGTCATTTGATGTGTCCTAAAAAAAATGAGTGGAGGAAACATTGTTTCTTTTTTCAAACGGTTAAACTTGGTGTACATAACTGATTTAGCTAATGTTTGGCCACAATTTGTTTTTTTAATTTTTCCCCTTCTTACTTCACATTCTCCAAATAAAATAATATTGCACACAAATTCAAAACTTTATATTATTGAAATTTCAATGACACGTACTCTGTTATTATTCCAAAATTTATAATTTCTCAAAAAAAATATGGGGCCAAACAATTGCAAGTTGACTTAACATTTTGGTGAAAATCTTCCCCAAACAAATTCCCGTTAACGGCATCACTCCAAATGACAAAAATCTGAAAAGCAAATATTATTCCTCATAAACCCAAATTTTTTTTTTTTAATTTTATTTCTGTAGTACAGGATTCGATATAATAATTGTGGGTATTGTTAATTTTGTTACGGTTATGGATCCGGTGGAGCCGACGGGACAGAAGCCTACAGGAAAGGGTTCCGAGAGGGATCGGGTCCGGGTCAAGAGGAAAACC
>CAIGRT010032539.1:0-16335 GCA_903798405.1 Fraxinus platypoda
ATAATGGAACTGAGTATAGCTGTGGACAATTTAATGATTTCTGTAAGGCTGAAGGTGGTAAGCACCAATTAACCATTCCTTATTCCCCTCAGCAGAATGGAGTGAGTGAAAGGAAAAATAGAATAGTGATGGAGATGGCCAGGTGCTTATTGATTGAGAAGAAAGTACCAAAGGAGTTCTGGGTAGAGGCAGTCAACACAGCAATATATCTCCTTAATCGTCTGCCAACAAAATCTTTAGAGAAAAAGACACCTTATGAGGCTTGGTATGATGCAAAACCAGAAGTCTCACATTTAAAGGTGTTTGGGAGTGTTTGTTACACTCATGTTCCTGATGCAAAGATGGACAAATTCAGTGATAAAGCAAAAGTTGGAATACTTGTTGGGTATTGTAACAATGCCAAAGGTTATAGGGTGTTCAATCCTCAGTCAAAAAAGATAATCTCCAGTAGGGACATTAAAGTGGATGAAAATGCCACATGGAATTGGGATGCAAACTCTGTAGTTAAAGAGAAAACCAGTAATTTGATTCCTCATAACAGAGATGAAGAAAGTGATGGGGGTGAATTGGAACCTGATGATAATGACGATGATTCAGAATCAGATGAAGGCAGGGTGAAAATGAGACCTCTAGTAGATGTCTAGACTAGATGTAGTGCTGCAATTGTGGAACCTACAAACTTTGTTGAAGCCTCAAAATCATCTAAGTGGATGGCTGCAATGGAGGAATATATCAGGATGATAGAAAAGAATGACAACTGGGAATTAGCTGATAGACCTCAGAATAAGCCAGTAATTAGGGTTAAGTTGGTGTATAAAACAAAATTGAACCCTGTTGGATCAGTTAACAAGCTGAAAGCAAGGCTGGTTGTCAAAGGGTATGGACAGCAATTTGGAATAGATTTCACAGATACCTTTACTCCAGTTGCAAGGTATGAAACAATACGGTTGCTGATAGCAATAGCAGCTCAAAAGGGTGGAAACTCTATCAGTTAGATGAAATCAGCATTCCTAAATGGCTATTTAAATGAAGAAATCTTTACTGAATAGCCTGGAGGTTTTGTAACTGATGAAAATGAGGATAAAGTTTATCTCCTAAAGAAGGTATTGTATGGATTAAGGTAAGCTCCAAGGGCCTGGTACAGCAGGATTGATGAACATCTAACCTGCCTTAGCTTTGTTAAAAGTGTGAATGAGCAGACCCTATATGTAAAGGAGGAGAAAAAGAATCTGGCAATCATATCACTGTATGTGGATGATCTATTGATTACGGGCAGCAACTTTACATTGATTGAAGATGTGATGGCTGATTTAAAGAAAGCTTTTGAAATGACAGACTTGGGGGAGATGTAATACTTTCTAGGAATGGAGATCAATCAATCTGATCAAGGGATTTTCATATGCCAGAAGAAGTATGCCAAGGAAATCTTGAAGAAATTTAGTATGGAGAATTGCAAACCGGTAGCAACTCCTTTCGTTCAGAATGCAAGTTTGCTGAAGAATGATGATGCAAAGAAAATAGATGTAAAGGTTTATAGGATTATTGTTGGCTGCCTGCTCTGCCTCACAGAAACTAGACCTGATTTGACTTATGCTACAAATATCATTTCCAGAATTAGAGAAGAGCCAAGTAAATTGCACTTTTAGGCAGCTAAAAGAGTCTTAAGATATGTTAAAGGAACAGAGGATTTAGGAATCTAGTTTAGGAGGTCAGAAAGCTGGAAGTTAACTGGTTATACAGATAGTGATTGGGCTGGGAGTCCAGAGGATATGAAGAGCACATCAGGATATATATATTCTATGTTGGATCAAGCATCATTAACTGGAATTCTACAAAGCAAAAAACAGTAGCTCAGTCGACTGCAGAGGCTGAATATATTGCTGCATCAGAAGCCACCAACCAAGATGTTTGGCTAAGGAAAGTGCTGGAAGACTTGAAGCATAAACAAGATGAAGCTACTATCATTTATTGTGACAATCAGTCTGCGGCAACAATGGTTACGAACCCTGTGTTTCATGGAAGAACCAAACACATTAAGATTAAGTATCATTCAATCAGGGAGGCTCAAGAAAGGAAGGAGATTGAACTGTTGCATTGCAGATCAGATGAACAACTTGTTGATATATTAACAAAGGCATTGGGCAAAGGAATGTTTGAAACACTAAGAAATTGTCTTGGTGTTTCCAGCAAAAATGTCAAGGAGGAATGTTGAGTGTAGCATGACATTTTTCCTGTCACATAAGTATGTTTGTGTTATCATCATTCACCGTCTTTATAGTATATGGTTGGTAGTGTATTTTTGGAATTGTAGGCTAAGTATGGCTTTATGAAAAATGTGTCAAATGTCAGACTTGTAGTAGGTAAAGTATGGAAGTCTAGTGGTACTAAAAACATTTTTGTATGGATTATATACTAAGCAATGAATGGAACTAGTCGGGTAGAACTTTTACATTTTACAAAAGCTTTAGTCATTCTTTCATTCTCTTTGTATTTTTCTTCATATAACATCATGGGCTCCTTTTTAGTATAAAAAGCACGAGCCATTAATTCATTAATATACCGACCTCTCTTGTGATAATTTTGTTCTTTTAATTCTTTACTATTTTGGTGATGGAATTAACTTATTCTTTTATAACAATAAATTGCTTTTTCTTTTTATTTATTTATTGAGATCCCTAACATTTGTCTGCTTAATGCTTCTTGGTCCGCCAGCAAATTTTCTAGGTTTACCAATGATGGTTGCTTTGGCTAATCTTGTATCGCGACAATAAAGCCGCTAAATTCAAGTCTCAATTCATGTATAATTATTCTTTTATTCTAGCTTATAGTATTTTACTCGTAGAGTCAATCTCTGAAATATCATGATGGAGAGATTTTACTTTGTTAAAACATTGATCACCTTCATTTTTCCTTGAGAGATAAAGAGTGGCTTATTTTTCAGAATTGCAACTTCAAGTCATTTTTCTTTGAGAATAGTGCTGCAAATGTGTCACATGCTTCTTTTACCGTGTTCCTATCCCTTATATGCTCCAATTCCAATAATTCTTTCTCAATTGCTTTATCATTGTCTTTATAGCAAATACGACCTTGTCCGTTTGAATTCTCCACTTATTCAGATACTCAACTTCTTCTAGTGGTGTCACATTTCTGTCACCATGTCCCACAAATCTTACCCTTGGAGGTACGACTCCATGTAGTTTGCCACTTTGTATAGTTTTGAATATTGAGCTTTTTCACTCTGCCTAACACTTGTAGATTGTCCATCATGACTTGAATGACCCCTTTCGCTATCAAGAAAGCTTAATGGAAGCTTCACAATCTCATTTCATGAACGAACTCTAGAAGCTTAGTAATTTGTCCCCGACTGCGTCGCTTTGAAATCAAATTGTTGACCAAATGAAATAATATTATTAGCAAAATGGACTAACACAATTTAGATTCACACTAAAACTCCATTCACTTGGCAGCACCTCACGTATGAATTTTTTACACACTTGTAAGATTCATTCACTTTATCACTTTCTATCATATATTATCTCTCACCACCTATTGTAGTGTGCAAGTTACCTTAGTGCTTAAGCTAAGTATCGGTGTTTAGGAGATTAGTCCATATAAACACACTTATTCCGTGAAATTTGGACTTTTAATTCTATGTTAATCTTCAATTGGCAGTGGATAACTCGAAGTTTACTAGAATTCTCACGGCACGTCGGCAAGTAAAAATCTTCAATAATTATAGAATTTTTTTTTACTCTTTTACTTTTTAATTTGACTCTTTTCTTCTCAATCACGCCAGCTGTATCTAAAACTTGATGAATTTTAAAGTGCTCCATCCTTCATTCAAAGCATCTCATATAGGTCTAGCTCTTTCGTACTTTACTCTCAATCTATTTCTATGTTAGCTTATTTGGAACTAGATTTCTCACGTGTGCTCGATTTCCTTATTTGTGGTTGTAAACTTGGACATACCTCAATTTCTTATTGTTGATTTTGTCGATCATCCTCTTGTATTTTCTGATACACATCATATTATTTAAAATTTCTATCGATCTTGCAAGCAATTCTTTGTCACTTGACATTTATAAATCTTTAAATTCATTTTTTACTTTTGCATGCTATTGTTCATTGATTGGTTCTTTCACATCTTGTGTTTTTTGGGGTTCTACTTTACTTCGTTGATTTGCTTATGCATATTTTCCTTCAACTTGTCATCAAATTCCATTGAATCTACAAGCTCAATCCTCTACAGTTTCTGTCAATAATTTTCTTTTTCAAACACTTATATTTCTTTTATGTATGCTAGTTTCCTCCTCAGTGAAGTCTACCAAGAAGACTCTTCATGAATCGCTATGTCCTCTCTCGAGTCATCAGTCCAATCATCTTCGCATTAGTCATCTTCATAATGCATTTATTCAGAGATGATCACTACCAACGCTGATTCAACCTTTGAACTTAAATTGAATTCTTCTCTCAGCATCCTATTCTTCTTCAATATTTTATTTCTCTTACAGTTGGAGGTTACTACTTACCTTCCGCTGCTCCTTTTTAAGCCAACAATCTTTTGAATATTGGCTTCATTTTTAACATACAAAGTATGAGCCATTATTTCTTTGATATCACTAAACTTTCTTCTCACAATTTTGTTGAACCTCCTTGTCTAATAACCTTCTCCATATTTGTTTTCTTCTAATTCTTTATTATTTTGTTGATAGGATGAATATTTTCTTCTATAAGTATAAACTGCTTCTACTTCTTCTTTCTTTATTGAGACCCCTAACGTTTGTCTAGTTAATGCTTCTTGGTCAGTCATCAAATTTTCAAGGTTTACCAGTGATGGTTGCTCCTGACAACCTTGTATTGTAGCAACAAAGCCTCCAATTTAGGGTAGCAATACATGTATAATTATTCATTCTAGTTTCTGGTATTTTACTCATAGCGTCAATCTCAGAAATTTCACGATTATGAGATTTTACTTTGTTAAAATACTAACTTACCTTCATTTCTCATTGAGCGATAGAGAGAAGTTCATTTTTCAGAAGTTGTAATCTCAAATCATTTTTCTTTGAGAATAATGTTGCGAACGTGTCCCATGCTTTAGTTGGCGTAGTCTTGTCCCTTATACTCTCTAACAATTCTTCTTCGATTGTTATCTTTATAGCAAATACAGCTCTACCCGCTTTAATTCTCCACTTTTTCAAAGTTGTAGCTTCTCGTGGTGTCACGTTGGTGCTGCCAACTGCATCCCATAAATATTGCCCTTTAAGGTATGAATTCATCCAAGTTTCCTATGTTGGACAATTTTGATTATTGAGCTTCTTCACTCCACCTAACACTTATAGATCGTCCATCGTGACTTGAATAACCTCATCGTTATCAAGTAAGCTCAACCGAAGTTTCACAATCTCACTTCATACACAAACTCCTAAAACTTAATATTCCACAACCGGCTGTCTCGCTCTAATGATAAATTGTTGAGTTAAAACACCAAATAAAATAATTTTATTAGTAAAATGGACTTGCACAATTTAGAGTCACGCTAGAAATCCACTCACTTAGGTAGCACCTCACATATGAATTTTCTACACACACTTATATGCCTCATTAACTTTCTCACTTTTCTTATACATTTACCACATACCCAATACATGCACTAAGCCCAAATATATGTACACACACACAAACACATTGGGACACTTAATTGTAGATTAATCCTCACTTGGCGGCGGATAACTAGAAACTCTTTAGAATTCTCACGGCAAATCAGCAAGTGAAAATTCTCGAAAATTCTGGATTTTTTTAACTCTTTTACTTTTGAAGTCGGTTGTGACTTCTTCAATTTTCCCCTTCAACTCTAAATTTTTAATTTGATTCTTTTCTTCTTCGTCATGTCCAGCTTTATCTGAAACTCCATGAATTTTGAAGTGTTTGATTCTTCATTCAAAATATCTATTACTTCAAATATGTCTAGCTCTTCCGTACCTTTCTCTTCATATATTTCTAGCTTAACATACTTTGTTCTTGATTTCTCATGTCTACTTGATTTCTTTATTTGTGGTTGTAAACTTGTACGTACCTAAAATGCTTCTTATTGGCTCTGTCGATCACCCTCTTGTGTTTTTTTTATACACGTCATTTTGCTAAGGAATTCGTACCGGTCTTGTAAGCTCTTCTTTACCACTTAGACATTAATAGATCTTTAGATTCATCTATTCCCTTTGCATGCTCTTGTTCATTGATTAATTCCATAACATCTTGTATTTTTCAAGCTTCTATCCTACTTCGTTGATTTACTCTAGCACCATTTTCCATCAAATTTGTATTTGCAATTTCAATCATCTACATCGTCTGCCAAGAATTTCCCTTTTCAAACACTTCTATTTCTTTTATGTATGGTAGTTCATCATTCGATAAGTCCACCAAAAAAACTCGTCATAAATCACGATGTCCTCTTGAAAGTCATCTATCCAATCATCTTCGTAATCAATTTGTTTAGGGATGACGACTATCAATAATGATTCGTCGTTTAGACTTTAATTGAATTTATTCTCTCAGCATCTTATTCTTGTTCAATATTATATTTCTCTTATCGTTGGAGGTTGCTTTTCAACGGTACCTTTTTAAACCAACGATTTTTAAAACAATGGCCAGTTTTCCAAGTATAAAGTACGAGACATTAGTTCTTCAATATCCTTCTTCGTATTTGTTTTCTGATAGTTCTTTATTATTTTGTTGATAGGATCAAGATCTTCTTCTATAAGTATAAGCTGCTTCTTTTTCTTCTTTCTTTATTGGACCTCTAACATCTTGTAGATGCTTCTTGATCGGCCAACAAATTTTCAAGGTTTTCCATTCATGGTTTCTCTGGACAACCTTGTATCGCGACAATAAAGCCTCTAATTTTAGGTATCAATGCATGCATAATTATTCTTCTCATTCGAGTTTCATATATTTTACTCATAGCGTCAATCTCAAAAATTTCACGATAGAGAGATTTTACTTCTTTAAAATACTGACTTACTTTTATTTTTTCTTGAGCAATAGAGAGTAGCTCATTTTCCATGAGTTGTAACATTAAGTCATTTTTCTTTGAAAATAGTATTGCAAATGTGTCTGGTGCTTCTTTACTCCAATAATTCTTCCTCGGGTGTTGTCTTTATAGCAAATATAGTTTTGCTCGCTTTAATTCTCCACTTCGTTAGAGCCACTATTTCTTCTGGTGGTGTCACATTGCTACCGCCAACTACATCCCATAAATCTTGCCCCTGGAGGGACAAATCTATGTAAGTTTGCTATGTTGTGTAGTTTTTTTATTATTGAGCCTCTTCACTCCACCAACACTTATAGATCATTCATCGTGACGTAGATCACACATCGTGACTTGAATAACATCCTCATTCTCAAGCAAGCTTAATGGAAGGTCTACAATCTCACTGCGTTCAAGAACTCCAGAAGTTTAACAATCCGGCCTTGGCTGCCTTGCTCTGGTATAGAAATGGCTCCACTCATGTATGAATTTTATGCACACACTTTTGTGACTCATTTACTTTCTCACTTTCTCTAATACATTTACCACAAACCAACACATGCACTAAGCCCATACATATATATAGGTACTTATGTCGGTACAATTGAGGCTCTTAATTGTAGATTAATTCTCAATTGGCAGTGGATAACATGATGTTTTCTAGAATTATCGCGGCTTGTTGACAAGTGAAAATCCTGGAAAATTTTGGATTTTTCTTTAACTCGGTGGTGACTTCTTCAATTCTTTCTTCAGAACCGACTTTTTTATTTGTCAAACTAGTTGTGTCTGAAACTCGATGAATTTTGAAGTGTTCGTTCCTTCATTCAAAGCATCTTATAGACATCTAGCTCTTTCGTACTTTTCTCTTCATCTAAGGTTAGCTTATTTAGTACTTCATTTCTCATGTCTACTCGCTTTTTTTTTTCTTTGTGGTTGTAAACTTGTACTTAACTCAATTGGTTATTGTTGACTCTATCGATCATCCTCTTCTATTTTCTGATACATATCATTTTGCTAAGGATTTCATGTCATTCTTTTAAGCTCTTCTCTATCACTTGACACTTGTAGATCTTTAAATTCATTTGTTACATTTGCATGCTCTTGTTCATTGATCGATTCCATCATATCTTGTATATTTCGAGCTTCTATCTTACTTCATTGATTTCCTCGGCCACATTTTCCTTCAATGTGTCATCAAATTACATTGAATCTGCAAGCCTCTTTCCTATGTGGTGTTTGCCAAGAATTTTCTTTTTCAAACCCTTCCATTTCTTTTATATAAGCTAGTTCCTCTCTCAGCGGAAAACTCTTCATGAATAGCAATGTCCTCTTCTGAGTCATTGGTCCAATCATCTTCGTAATCCATTTGTTTAGGGATGACAACTACCAACACTGATTCGTCCTTTGGACTTAAATTGAATTTCTTCTCTCGAACCTGCTTAGTTAGTGTCATGGTTGCATCAATATCCTATTCTTCTTTACAACTATATTTCTCTTGCTATTTGAGGTTGCTACGTTGCCTACTGGTGGCTCCTTTTTAAACCAACAATCTATTGAATAATGGCCTCGTTTTTCCACATGCAAACTAGCAACCATTAGTTCATTGATATCCCCGACTTCTCTTGTCACAATTTTGTTGCTCTAATAATTATTCCTTGATTGTTGTCTTTATAGCAAATATATTATTGGCTGCTTTAATTCTCCACTTCTTCAGAGTCTCGGCTTCTTCTGATGATGTCACGTTAGTGCCACTAACTACGTCCCAAAAATCTTTCCATTGAACATATGACTCTATTCAAGCTAGACATGTTGTGTAGATATAATTATTGAGCTTCTTCACTCACTCTGCCTACCACTTATAGGTCGCCCATCGTGACTTGAATAATCTCCTTGTTATCAAGCAACCTTAACAGAAGCTTCAAAATATCACTTCGTGCGCGAACTCCAGAAGCTTAACTATTGATCCCCGACAATGTCGCTCTGATACCAAATCGTTGAGTTTAAACACCAAAGGAAATATTTTTATTAGCAAAATAGACTTACAAAATTTAGAGGGTGTTTGGTGGGGATTAAAATTAGATTTTTAGTAGATTGTGATAGAAGTTTTTGAAATGTGTGGTTAAAAAGTTGTGGGACCCATGAAAGATGTGGTTAATATTGATTGTTTGACTTTGACTTGGATTAAAATCAGATTTTAATCCGGAACAAACAGGAGCGAAATTTACATTTTAAATTTAGAAGATAGATTGTTAACAAAAACGAATATTGCCAATTATATGATAATTTAAGTGAGTGTTTGGTGAGGATTAAAATTAGATTTTTAGTAGATTGTGATAGAAGTTTTTGAAATGTGTGGTTAAAAAGTTGTGGGACCCATGAAAGATGTGGTTAATATTGATTGTTTGACTTTGACTTGGATTAAAATCATATTTTAATTCGGATCAAACAAGGGCTTAGATTGAAACTAAAACTCCACTCGCTTAGGTAGCACCTCACGTATGAATTTTCTGCACACACTTATATGACTCCTTCACTTTCTCTCATACATTTATCACACCCAATACGTGCAAGATATATATATATATATATATATATATATATTGTGTCGGTGGAATTGGAACGGTGGATAGCAGGATGTTCTCTAGAATTCTAGTGGCATGTCAGCAAGTGAAGATCCTGGAAAATTCTGGGAGGGCAAAAAAAAAAAAAAAAACCTGAAGTCGGTGGTGACTTCTTCATTTTTCCGACTTTCTTTCAATTCATTTATATTGCTCTCTTAAGAAGGAAATAGGATTAACAAACTGTCGTACCTCAATCTGGATTCTGTGGAGGAACCTGTCATTTACTCTTGTAGAAACAGAGGTTACTACATTGTGCTTTCTTCTAATCAGTTCTACAAGCACTCTTGGCAGAGGAAACCCTCCCTCTTTTGAGCTACTGTTTATCAAAATCTCCAGCCCATGTCGGAGAGGGCTCACCGTCACATGATTATTAGGCAAATCAGCAGAAATGGATCCTGAAGTAGACAATTTCTTCAACTTGTCTCTCCTCAAGCACAGTTCTTGGATATTCCTCTGACTGTCTTTTATGTAATTCACAGCCCCGTTGTACACTAGTCTATGACGTGCGAAGCCCTACGTCACCACAAACATGAATGAATTTATAGACATTGAAAAATGATAATAATAACAGTCTTGTTCATTATATTGGGAGAGTAGTGCTCCAAATAATTCTCGTATATGTACTATGATATATGTATTCACCTTGATATACTCAAGAGGAAGAAGTGCTCGAAGAGAAGCATAAAGGTTTGCCATTTCTTTCCTTCTTTGCTTTTCAAATTCTCTATGCAGGATTTTATTACCCTTGTTATCAGCTCTAACCCCTTCCTTGTTTTCTTGATTATACGATGATGATTTTCTTTGCCTCTTTTTTGTATCTTTAGGACTGGCAAGACTACAATTTCCAGCCAGCACCGATAAATGTTGATCATCTGCAAAAAGATACTTTTCGTTTGCTAGATCTTCTTGAAAAATTGAAGGGTCCTGAGATCTCAGATCAAAGTTTTGTTGTGAAGGAAACATCTCAGCTAGCAAGTTTCAAAGAATATTTCAAAGGGTTTCTTGAGAACGCAGCCACATGTTTGAACACTTAAAAGAGAGGACCACCCTAATAATAACACTAATTAGGTCACAGCAGTACCTCAAAATAATCTCAAAAAAAGCTAGTTAAAATAAAATATTAAAAATAATAATAAATATTTTTTGGGAGTAGAAAATAAAATTATTAAAAATAAATAGTTTGTTAGAGTACTTCAAAATTTTAGCTCTCTATTTATATATACTTTCTACATAATATACTATGCTCTTTAAAAATAGAAAGTCTTTTGAAGATACTCTAAATTTATAGATGCTTTTCAAATGATAAGATATGCTATTTAAAAATAGAGAGTTTCTTGAAAATGCTCATAGATTATAAACAATTTAACAAAGAAACATTTAAGGATTAACGAAAGAAAATTTTCTACTTTTACAACAAAGATTGACAGTTAGCCCATGTTTGAGCCACATTCTCTGATTCTCATTTTCATTTTCATTTTTCTACTTATTTTCAACCACACATTTTTCAATAAAATAATATTTTCTATCACATCAATAACGTTTCCTTCTTTTCAACCACATATTCATCATCACATCACAAAAAAAAATGCATTCTCTTCTAAAAAATATTCATCAAACACACTCTAAGTAATAAAGTAAATGCACATAATTTTTTAGTAAACCGCCCCAAATTCCCACTATAATGGATTGTGACAATTTTTTTTATTTTTTTATTTTTAATGGTAACTAGACCCTCAATAATTTAAAATTGTGTCCAACAATATTGTTATCTTATATTAAACGTGCAAAACATATTCAAAAATCACGATTATTATGTGGGTATAAAGAAAACATTAGACTATTGATAATTTAGCGGCATAATTGTGATAGGAATATGTTTACAGATACGACGAAAAATACCAAGGTTCTAAAATGCATAATGTGTGACATAGCGTTTCGATACAGCATCAAGCATTACAAGGATATGCGCGCTTATGCAAAGTATATGAATAATTATGCGTTTTCAATTTTTAATTTTATTTTAAATATTCTAAACTAATAAATAAATAAAATAATGCATTTTTTAAACTTTATACATATTCTTCAAATTTTCAAAAAAAATAAAATAAATAAGTAAAGAAGAAGATGAAGATGAAGAAGAAGAAGGAAAATGCCCAAAATCATAAATACTACAACTACTTAGTAATCAATTCTATAATTAGATTAGAAACGAACATCAACTTAATAAAATCCTAAGTATGTCTAACTCTTTATCGGATTCCAAATATGATCCGATGTAAAATTATCTTCATCAGACTCCCTTATTTTAACTCAAAAATTTTTATTACCTAGTGTAGATGGTATAATATCCTTATTAACCTCCTCCTCATTGTCACAACTCTCAAAAATACAAGATTTTTCATTACTAGCATCACTTGCTAGTAAAACTAGAAAAAGACCGAAGAAGAAAGAAGTTCAGGCTCAACGTAAATAGTTTGCAATAAGAAAAAATTGTTGTGATTTTTGATTTACAGATTGCTGTATATAATTCATGGACTTGAGTGATTTGGGTTAATTTGATGTTTATTGGGCTCAATTTTTTTTCCTAAGTTATAAAAATGAGCTAGGGTTTGTTAGGTTAATTTTACACAATTTTTGGTGTTTATAGGTGCAGGTGCATATGTTGTCAACGAAATGGGTTGACAGCTCACACGCATAACTTATATGTAAGACGCTTTGAAAACGTATCGAGCATATCAACACATTTTAGAATACTAAAAAATGTTACCACATTGCTCATATTGGCAATCGAATATTCAATTTTGTTAGTAAATTCAGTTGCAACTTGCAAATACATATATAAATGTATAGCTGAGTAACAATAACACCGTGCACGGTAAAAACTCCCTGCCAGCAGATTTTAGACATTATCAATGAATTTTAAGTAAAATTTTAGGCGTCATAAGGCCTAATTTCCCAGAAGCGAATGTAACATTTAACGAGTCAAAAATGAATTAGGAATTAAATTATAATTTATGAGACGAACTCAACGTCATCTTCTTCTTCTTTTTTTATTTATTTATTTATTTTATTTATTTTGAGACTATCTATCTCGATGATTTTTTTTAAACTCTAAAAGCATTAGCTATGTTTATGAGTTTTCTTCCATAATTTCTTGGATAATTTATGAACATCTTATTTGCCTGATTTAGGTATGCAATGATGATATTATTTGAGTATATAGTTCCTATTGGAAATTGATTATCAGATTGTACTAATGAATAAGTACCTCATTAATACTCTTCAATGACATATTTTTAGACATTAACAATAGACTCAAAGTAATATACAAGCTTTGGAGGAAGACGCAGAATTTGAAACCCAAGCAAGTGAAAGTTACCGCAGAGGTCTTTTATGCATTAGGGATTATATTGGTTATCTTCTGTGATTTCAAACTTTTATTTTATTTTTTGAATATTGTATTTGCATTTGGGTTAATTTTAAGTTTGTACAGTTTAAAGTTAGTAGAAGATCCATCCCTAAATACTTGCATAATTTGCATGGCTTTTTATCCGATTTTTCGAACAAATCAATGATCATTCAATTTATTTTCTTTGACTGAATCAAATATCGTAAACTCTTGATGCATCATTTTATTTCTGTATCATATGATTCACTACATAAAAACTACTTATAAGACAAAATCATTTTGCAAAACGAGGATTGTAACTAATTGTTGCATGTTTTAATGATTCGTGATCGAACTATTCGGGCAGATATACCAAGAGATGAAAAAACAAGGAAAGAGAAAACAATGACATATGACTATTAATTTGAGATATTAATTAAATCAATTTGATTAGATGCATAGATATTAATTAAATCTATCCGAGATTTTGGATTGTAACTTGGTCACTTTTTTAGATCAAAAAATGAAACTTACATGAAAGCATGATAAAATATTGCGCCTAGGCCATCAACCACTTTTTATATAATAAATAATAATAATGCTCCCCCTTATGGTAGTGAAGGGGAAACTGGCCAGGCTACCAATAATTTTGGCCCATCTAGATTCTTACATCTTATAGGCCTGATAACAGCCTACATACCTATAAACAATATAAACAATGTAGGTGGATCTCCAATTCTCCATTGTGGGTGCACTATGTTGACTGATTGGTGAAAATATATTGTTATATAACATATCATGAAGTTGATTTAAGGGTTCTTAAATGCCTACAATGCGAGCCAGTTCATGTTCGTGCTCACATGTGAGGCAAGCCAAGCCAAATCGAGCCGAACGTTATATGGCTCACTTCACCAAATGTATATGTAGGCTCGGTGCCTCCATTAATAACACGTTCTTTGATTAAGCAAATCGTGTCGAGTTAATTGATAACCTGTGTTTTTTTTTTTAATTAAAATTTTACTTTTACTCCAAGAAGTATAACAAAAAACGTGGATTTCAAAGGAAATAATAAACGTAAAAAATTATATTTCGTTAGAAGAATTACAAAGTTGTAAACAACATCATTCTTTGCCCGAGCTTAGGATCGGCTACAGAGTACATATGAAGTTAAAATTGTACAAGAATGAATATTTTGTATATAATTTTATTTAAGTGATTAAAATAAATAAAATTTAATAACGAATAAATAAATGAAATATACTTATAATATTGTATTAGTAGTGATAAGTGCATTTTTCAACACTTATTTTGCCACATAACATGAACTATTGTTGACAAAAATTGCTTAAATATGACTTAATTCTGTTTTAATTCGTGTTGTAGTACTATGTTGATGGACGTGGCAGAATGTAAGAGAAAGGATATGAAAAAAGGGCCAAAACGGAAGTAAACAAAAGTTCAGGGACCAAAGTGCAAACGGTTCGAAAAATGATTCGAAGCACCACATGAGAATAAAGATGAGCTAAGTCCTAATTTGATGAAGACAAGGGATGTTAGAAGAAAGAAAATGAAAAAAAGATGATAAAATGACAGAAACTAAAGTTGAAGACTAAAAAGACACATATCTAAAGATATGTCTACCATGCGGCCGCATGGTAGAAATATCCATGCGATCGCATATGACCTAACAGGGACTCAAGTGAGTCATTTTTGTGAACCATGTGGCTGCATGGATCACTACCATGCGGCCGCATGGTTGTTGCACAATCATGAAAATCCGAGTTTCCTTTTTTTAGTCAACTACTTAAGGAAAATAATGTTGGGGGTAAATAAATAAGCCGGGAGCCGTCAAGAAGGGGGGAGAGCCGTGTTTTTGAGGAAAAAGAAGAAGAGAACTCACAGAAAAGAAGAAGTAATTCGCCGCTTGGATCCAATTTTGAAAGTTCAAACCGAAGATTTCCAGATTTTTCCCATATTCATATGATTCGGGTGATGGCTTTCTTTTATTTTCTGTGTAACTCTTACGTCAATATGATATGCTAAACTCAATTGTATTGGATGGATGATGAAACTTTTAGACTTTTAGTTTTTGATTCAAGATTTGTTATTTTTTGTTTTATTTTCGCGTTGTGATTTCATAGATATGCTTATTTATATTGCTTTAATGTTTGAGCACCATTAGGTCATTGCTTATTCATAGTGTTAAAAAACTCACGATAGGTAAAATACTATTTATAGAACACATGAAGAGTAAATATTAGGAATGATATTTATGAAGTGTGCGATCGTGTAGAATAATTCTAATCGTCAATGCATGTTTGTCATATGAATGCGGACTAGGAATATGGTCGTGTCATGATAAACATATGTTTATTATATCTTGGAAAAAAATAGTGAATAAAAGTGGAATTATTGATCGTCACAACCACAATGATTGAATTAACTATCACAAGCTGAGAATTGAAATTAAAGGTTGATTAGTGGAATCTGAAATCCAATACATTCATCATTTTTAATCTAGATAATTATTCATTGTTCGCATAGTTGTAAGACATAGTTAGGAATAAACTCAACATATTTTGTCTCAATCGCAAATCTACAGATATTGAATATATTAGAATTAAGTGTTACTCCTTGTGGGACGATATCTCTCTCATCATGATTATTACTTATAGAATGAATTCGTATGCTTGCGGGATTATTTCGTAACAAGTTTTTGGTGCCCTTTCTAGAGAGTTACGGTGTTAATTCTAGTTATTGATATTTTAGATTCGTCTTTATTGTTATTCTTGTTGTTTTGACTAGAGCTGCACTGCCTCATTCTCTTGTGTCTTGACTCCTTCAGGCAAACTTGGTTTATGCAAGCCCCTGAAGAAGTTGATCTAGCTCCAATAGATCACGAATCGAAAGGACATTTAGAAATCGTAGAAGAGGACAACGTTGAGCAAGGAGAATGACTGATAATCAAAATCAACCACAGAATCCAGCTCAAGTTCAAGTTCACAATTAGATATCGCAGCCAAATCAACAGAGAGCCAACCAGAATGAAGCTCCCATTTTAGTTGGGGATTATGTAAATCCAATCCCTGCTCCAGTGCAAACTGCTGTGGTCTATCCTCCCTTTGGACAACCTAACTTTCACCTCAGACCAGATGTCATAAATCTTTTCCGATGCATTCCGAATGCGATTATTTCCTCATACCTTGAAGGATGCTGCAAGAGAATGGTTCCTCTATTTACCTCATGGGAGTATACAATCGTGGAATGACATGGTTCAAAAATTCACCATAAAATTCTTCCCA
>CAIGRT010032541.1:0-18526 GCA_903798405.1 Fraxinus platypoda
AATTCCATGAAAAATTTAACCTATCAAACAGTCTAAAAGGTGGAAAATGGAAAACGAATGTCAATTTCCCTAGAAAATTGGGTGCTATCAAACAGGCCCTTAGAGATTGAGTTTGACATTTCAAATGTAGAGAGTCAAAATAAAGAGTTTGGTAAAGCCCAATGGTCCGTTTGACATAACTTTTATTTTGCTATTACTTTATGTAGAAGAATTTTTGGAGGAAGTTATTTTAATTTTTGCTTGAAAACTAATTTTTTAAAGAACTTTATATTCCGAATGAGTTTTTAGAGGAAACCACGTTGAACCAGTTTCTTCTAAAACTCTTCTCATTAGAAAAAAACATTTTTATAAAATTAGCCAAACGGGTTCAAAACCATCTTTTGTGTTTCAAAAATTTCTTTTGACTTTTCAAAAGTCGTGCCAAACAGATCCTAATTTAATTGTGGCCCTGGACGAATAGGGGGCACATGTCCAGCCAAGAAAGGGGTGCCATGTGCACCCTTGTAGAGACATGGCCACTTCCAAAAAAAACCCTAGGAAATCTGTTCATTTGTTGCTAAACGATTGCCATGTCAGCTCATATTTACATGGTTTGGTTGTTGATATTATAATGTGATAGAAATGAGTTGCGATAAGTAGATATACTAGTTGTGGTTTATACGAAATGTGGGGTAAAAAGTATTGATTTTGACCTTTAAATTATCAATAATGCTATGTAGCTCCAGTGATGTTGTATCCCCAGTCTAGATGACATTAAATGATTGGCTAAATGATATGTGACTTATTTAATTTCACCTATCATTTAATGCCACATTAATGCCACCTAGAGTGGGGATACAACCTCAGTGGGGATGAATAGCATTGCTATTAAATTATAAGAAGATTATAATGAAAGGCAAACAAGCTACTAATGAGGCCAAAGTAGTTTCCACCGAATCAAAAGTCTTGTTGTGCAAAAGTGAACTATAAAATTGAAAAGAAAAAAAATAATAAGATCAACACATAAATTTAAGTTGTTCGACAATTTGCCTACGTCTATGTACGGCAAAAAAATAATTCACCAACTTCAAATAGAATAACAATAGATTATTAATATGGAACCTTAATCCCGAAATTGCCCTTAAAATATTGGCCCATCCCCATTCGTTCAGTCAACTAGACCCTGTATATATAAAATACGAGCCACCTAATCAACAAGTCTTTTTTGAGTTCTCGATTCTTTTTTATCTCGTTGATAATATGCAATGAAATATAAATAAACCAGATTGGTAATTTTCGATTAATCGTTCAATTTATTGTTAGAAAAATGTGGGCAACATGTCAACCTTGTACATGTTGACGAGCTTGAAGCCTGAATCGATGAGACCTGAGCTTTTGATTGGCCGTGCCACCTCGAACTTTTCTACACGGCCATTCTACAAGGAAATATTTGAAATCTAAATTTTTATCACTTCATACCTATTCTTACTTATTCGAACTCGTGATGTATCTCCAGAAGAAAATTTTACAACTCAACTCGATGGATCATTGAGTCGTCGTAATATGTCAAGCTCCAGGCCTCCTTGTACCCACCAGACTTTGATATGTTAGTCGAGTTGAGTTGCATTTTTTTATTGTTATTTTACAAATCTCTGAATATTTATCATCTTTTCGAATAAAAAGAGCATCTCTAATGTGTTACATTCATGCGAGATGCAAGTTATCATACTTGCTATCTACGTGATATTGATATTTAATTAATAGACAATTTTTTTCTTTGCTAGCAATAGTTTTTTAGCACTAAACCTATAATATCGTTTTCAATGCTAGTGGTACATCAAACTTTACATCGGGGCTTACACCCCCCTCACATAGGGGATGGGGTCCACTCGAAAAAAAAATATTATTTCAGTGGATCCTACCCCCATGTGAGGGGGGTGTAACCCTTGATGTACACCACTTGATGTACAAGTGGTATAACCCTAAAAAAAAAATCTAAGGTTTGTCTTCACTTGAACCAAAATTGGGTATAAAATTTGGCTATATTTATTTAGGAATAAAGTAGACATCCTAGTTTGAAGCATATTCTCTCTCTCAAAAGAAGTAAAAGTTACTTTTAAAATTAGCCGAACACGTACCAATTCCACTCTATATAGTAGTGAGTGGACGAACTGTGTCGGATAAAATGTTTATATTTCGATGTCAATTGAGGGAGAATTACAAGTTTGACAAACGAGCTTTCCTCCGCCCCATTCTAAACTACATGGCGCCCACCCAGTAGTGCTACACACCCAACTAGCACTATTATAAAAGGTGAACTCTTTTGTCAGGCTTGTCATTCTCCTTTGTTGGTATCGAACGACAACGGCCGGTGGCCGGATGCCCTTGCGACTGAGTCCCACAGCAATTTGATCGGTGACTAGCTGGCATTCGGAGATGGTATCCGGGAACTAAGGAAACCCTAATTATTTATCTTAATCTTTATCCGGTAACCATTATACCGCAACGGCGACTCTTCGGACTTCCAAGATGATATCTCGGAACTGGGAAACCCTAATTAATATTCTAATTTAATTTGGGTTTTCTGAAATTAAGTTTCTTATCGCAAGTAGCGTTTTTCCTATATTAGGTTTGTTTTTTTCTATTGGGACAGACGGCCTTTACGAGCAGAATGGATGGATTTAAAGTCTCTCCGTAGAATCAATTTATGTTTATATATTCTGATCTATTTTCTCGTTGATGTTATAATTCCGTCTGTGAGATATCCTTGTTTTAATCTGTTTTTTGTGTGTGTGATAAATAGATGAAAGACAAGATTTGGTTTTTTGTGCCCAAATAAACACAAGCATGATGGCATTCATTCTTGGCCACGATTATGATTATCCGATTAGAAAATTAGAAAAATATATAGATGCTTTATTGTGTTTCTTCAATTGCTTTTTTGTATCATTTTTGGATGCATGTTTGGCTAAGTTTATTGTCTGGAGAGGTTTTGGTTCATTTGCAGGCTTGCATAGGCAGGAAAAAATGTGTTTTTGCTTTCTACTGAGGCCAGTTAAATGACTGTCTCGGGTAAGGGACACTTGTTAAGTCTTAACTATTCCACCATATCTATAAGTTTTTCTCTAACCTACATATCTGTTACAGTGGACGATTCTGCTTATATACACACAGCTGCGTGTTGGCTTCTTTTCCCTTCTACATAACAATTATCCTTGGACACTTGTTTGTAAGAGTATTCTATTCCAGGAATTTAGAAAATGCGAAAGAGAATTACACGTAAGCACACAGTTAATGCACGATGGTGTACGATGCGTGGTAATATTGGGGTGTTTTGACATTTGCTGTGGGGTGGCTTCAGTATTTGCCTTTCTATGTACAGAGTTGTTTTAACTAATTTGGCAATAAGCCTTATACAGCATGATAGCCTTCTTTAGCTGTAATTTACACTTGATCTGTGTTTTGTAGTTCTACTGCAATGGAGCCTCACTTCTCTACAACTTCAGCTCATCTAAAGCATTGAAAATTCTTGATGATTGATATTGCTATTCTGTTAGATACTTGATATTCTGTTAGATATTTGAAGCATTACCCTTCCCCCCTAGTTCCGTTTTCTAAGAACATTGACTATTCTAGTTCTTCCGTCCGCCTATGTGCCTTCATTATCTGCGTACAATTGGAAAATTTCCTATAGTTCAATGTTTGACTATGACCACCAATATATCCTAGGCTTACTATGGCATGTGCTTCAGGGCAGCTGGGGTTTGCACTTCTTGGTCTTGCATTTTCGACCTTTTCTCAACCTGCCTCAGCTTTTAGAGCTAAATTATTTTTCATAGCCAAGAAAGTTTAAGGTTTTGGAATATTTTAAACACAGCCAAATCTTCGAAACTGGAAAAGAATTGGAGATTATAGATAGTGAAGTTAAAAGCCCATGCCCGAGCTAGTCCTCTACTCCTACAGCTAAATTTTGAACCCCTCGAAGTGATGTTGCAATTTTTTGGAGGTTGATGACAGATCGCAGGGAACCTATGATGTGTAACTTCACACATTTTCTCTTTCTTTTTCTTCCTTTTGTTTTCTGTGGGTTCATATTTACTTTTGGAGTCAAAAGTATTGAAAAATCTAGCAAGTAGTCATTTGGTTTAGAGTTTTTAGTTATAGTTGTGGATTAATGGCCTGGTCACGTGATTACTACTTGGTCCATCAATTTTATGCTTCTAGTTGCATATTAGACTTTTAATATTGTTGAAATGTTTACTATGGATGTTTTAGACGATTTATCGTTTACTATGAGTATAATTTTGTTCTTCTATACATTTTTTTGGTGGTTCATAATAAGGCGGCCTAGCCTTGCCTTGCCTCGCATATGATAAATGCCTCCATGCCCAATTTAGCCTTTTTAAACGCTGTTACACCCATTTATTAGTTAGCCGTTTAACAACTAGATAAGACATGCTTCCATAACATTGTGCCATGTAAGGAAGAATTAATGTACGGGGAGTGGTTTTTAAAGCTCATTACCAGTTTCCGTTTAGTATCTTTGCTACTTCGGTATTAAGTCTCCTCAATTATGCTTCTTTGACATTCATCTTGTTTTGTAGGACTTGTTGATTGATCTTCATCAGATGTGAGTAACCCACCTTCGTATGTGTTTTGCTGACTTTCAGTTGGACATATTTGTCCAGCTTGTAACATTTGTTTTTGTCTTAGTCATTGGTGAACTTCTAACATGTCTTTTCTCGGAACCCTGTGCCTTCCGCCATGTTAAGGAGTCGATGCACGAATGAGCTTAGAAACAATTGATCCCAGCTATACAGTGAGCTCTGCATTGTAGAGCGAAGAGTGTGTGGGTCAGTTAAAAAGAGTTCTTGTGCTGATGGATGGATTCTTAATTCTTTATTGATCATCCTTTTGTGCAATGGATTTGTTGAAGGAGTTCTTGTGATGAATTATGGATGGACATCATCATTTTTGTGTAATGAACTCCTTCAATGAATTGGTAATGTCCAATTGGTTTTCGAATTGGAATTTCACCCAACTCGAAATGTCTGTTCGAGTTGGGCCCGCTTGCAATTAACCGATCCGTGCCCTCCCATACCCCTATTATCTATATTAGGCTCTTATTCGAAAGGGATTATTTGAAATCATTTACCCCTCATTTTCAATTAAACATTCTCAAAAAAAAAAAAAAAAAAAAAAAAATTCAGAGGAAAATTTGCATTTTTGGTCTTCACTCAACGTTGTTTTTGACCATAATCTTATCCTTAACCTTTAAATTATGTGACAAATTTTGTCATTCCTTTCATGTTGGCCATTAAATGATATGTTTGGCTTTTTTTAATAAGCAAAAATAAAAGAAAGCAATAACACAACAAAAATAAGAAAAAATTATAAAGAAGTCCGTAACTTTTCAAGAAGTATAAATAAAATTTCATTTAAATACCATAAAAAAATATATAGAAAGTTTTTCTTTTCCAACAAAACTCATCATCCACCATTCCACCTTGTCAACATCCACTCCATCCATTCTAATCCGACCACACGTGCAGGGATCAAACACAATTATCACAAATGCAATCATGTTTATTGCTGCATCATGACATTAGAAAAATTAATTTAGAAATCAGAAAAGAACGGACTAGATAAAAATTAGCCTAGACCGCATAATCACCATCGACAATGAGCGTGTCACTAGCCCATCGCTATCTCCTTGAAAGAACGAAATCGTGTGACTGTTGATTTTTTATTCCGATTGTTTCTTTTTAAATTGTTTCTATTAAGGTAGTGTTTGATCGTTGAAGAGGGTAGACGTGATGGGGTTCCGGTCCACCTCCAACTTCACCCTACAAAATTTGTCAACACTAAAATTGCGCCGAAGCGACCACATTGGCTACCATCCAAAAACTCATCTGCCACCAATCACATAACCATCGAAACTGTACACCAAGCTTGATTCTGGCATAGAACCCACTGTCGCTCCACCAAACCATCACCAAAAGCTCGTTTGTTCCATTGCTGCACATCATGTTTTATTCAACAAAGAACCTACTTAGATTCGATAAACAATCATCATCATCTCCGTTCTGAAGCACAAGCACTAGGCTCTGAATCGCAACTCAGTCACCAAGATCACCATTTCGAAAACATATTGTTGGAAACACTGGTTAGGAGATGGATTATGCTAAAGAAACAGAGTAAATTTGTTATATTTCACGAAGATTAAGGACGAAAAGCGTAAATTTCTCAAAAAATAAAATAAAAACATTCGCTTGCTTATAAATGAAATAAATAAGGGAAATACTATCTGTAAATAGCATTTCCCGGCCCAGACGCACCCCAGTATGAGACGTCCATGCGTCCATTATGAACATCCTTATTTTATGAATTATGTACCTATAGAATAACCCAATAAATAACTAGAAAGTATATCTAGCATACCTTCGTATCAATCCATTACCTCTATCCTTTAGACATACTGGTTCCCCTATTATTTCACGTTAAATCGAAGGAGAATTACAAGTTTGATAAATGAGTTCGCCGTATCGTCTGAAGCATTCGTTTCGAAAATACAGGCGCATATCCAGTGATATACGCGTACTAAAACACGTAGTTAGTACTATTATACAAGGCAAACTCTTTGTCAGGCTTGTCATTCTCCTTTTGTTGGCATGAAACGACGACGGCCGGAGACTGGATTCCATTCGCCTGACACCGACATCGTACGGCGAATTGATCGATGCCTAGCCGGATTTCCGAGTTGGTATTTGGAATTAGATAACCCGAATTAATTTTATTATTCAGTTAGGGTTTTCCTAAATTACGATTTTTGTCTCAATAATTAGGGTTTCTTATAATGTATCGCATGTCCATTGGGCCCCATAACCACAAGCTATTTTTCTTGCACACATGGTCAGATTGAAACCATATCAGTAAAATCAATTTAATTTAATTTTTTTCTTTCTATTTGCACGTTGATTTTATAATTCAATCCGTGTGATATTTATTTATGCTCATACAATTCATCTAAGACTATGATAAGCTTTTTTTTCACACACGTGCTCAGTTCTATTACTGTTTCCTAATTTATTTCTGTCATTTCTATATGCAACTTCTGTATCAAATTACTTTTGTTCTACGCTTCCTGGGAAATATGGTTAAAAAATTTATACCATTTATATGTAGAGCATTTTTGGCTTAGCTTAAAAGCTCCAAAAAATGGGTTATTTCGGGAAAGAAGCCATTTTTTGGCTGTTAAATAAGCCAAGCACGCTCTTGAGAACTTTTGAAAATAACTACTTTATTAGAGGGTTCTGTTGGAAAATGTGAGTGATAAGTAGATGCAAAACAAGATTTGGTATGTTTATGAACAAATAAATACAAGAGCATGATGCTAATATTGATTCTTGCCCATGACATTTGGTTATCTGACATGCAATTTGTATACATGTGCCAATGTATCTATACCAATTTGTATCAGTGTGATGCCTCCTCCAAATTCTTCTTGTATTTTTTGTTCTTGCACGTGATATGTATGTGTTTTGTTTGCCCTAAGGTTAATTTTATTGTCTGGGGAGGGTTTTAGTTAATTTCTTTCGAGGAAAGTTTGATGACTACCTTAGGTAAGGGTCATTCGATAGGACTTTAACTCTGCCACGTTTATAAATTTTTGCCCAACCTGCTTCTAGTTTGCAGTTCACATATTTACTTACTTGTAGGTTGCTTTGTGTTGCCTTCTTTCCACTTCTATTTGACAATTGCCCTGAGACACTTGTTAGCAAGAATGAAAGAGAATTTTCACGTAAGCAAACAATTAATGAATCAGTTGGATGAGAGTTAACCTGCGTGGTGCAATATTAGTCTTTTGATGGTTGCTGTCAGACCGGTTTTTGGCGTTTGCCTTTCTATATACGTTGGCATTTAACTACTTTGTCAATAAGCCTTTTATAGAATTCAAAGCTTTCAAGACGTCACAGACCTTCGTTCGCTGTCATCCCACACTTGATTAACGATTTGTCGTTTTGCTCCTGCAGTGAAGTTTGTCTTCTCTACATATTCAGCTCATCTAAAGCATTGAAAATTCTTGATGACCAATCTCTATATCTCTTAGATATTTGAAGTATTGGCCTTATCCTATTTTTGTTTTTAATAACTTGACTGCTAATTCTTCTGTCCACACATGTGCTTTTTCATTCTACATGTAATTTGAAACCCTCCTATAGTTCCATACTTGACTATGACCTTTATTAAATATATCCAAGACTTATTGAGCCGCAGCCTCAGGGCCACTGGGGTTCGCCCCGTAGTCTTGCCTTTTTAGGACCTTTTTAATCTTACTCGGCTTTTAAGGGTGATTTTTTTTTAATATCCTAGAAAGTTTTAAGGTTTTTGGGCTATTTTAAACACAACTGAACCCTAGAAATCAGAAACAAATTGGAGATTAGAGAAGAAATGTGAAAAGCTCATTCATGTCTTGGCCCTCTACTCCTACAGCTAAAGTTTGATCCCCTCAAAGTGATGTTGCAAGTTTTCGGAGACAGATGGCCTTTAACATGTAACTTCACTCTTCTTCTCTTTCTTTTATTCACTCTTGTCTGTGGGTTTTTCATTTCCTTTTGAAGTCAAAAGTAACTGAAAAATTTTGCAAGTAGATTTTCAGTTGTTTCATTAGGTTTAGTTTTCTTAGTTGTAGTTGATTGATTGTGTGATGGCTACTTTGTTGATCCATTAATGTTTCCATATGCATGTAGCATATTGGCCTGGTCATGTAAATTTTCTTACATTTTTTTAGATTGTTTTATTGGTTTATGATGAGGCCTATGCCTTGCCTCGTGCTAATAAAACGACTATTACCTAATCTATCCCTTTTGAACAATATCACCCCCATTTATTGCCTCGTGCTAGATAATATGGTGAAGTCAAAACTGTATGCAGATAAATAAAATTGCTGCATGAAAGGAAAATTTAATGCACGAGGAGTGGTATTAAGCTCATTACCAGTTTCCTTTCTATTACATATTTATCTTTGCTACTTTGGTAAAAAGTCTCAAGTTTGCTTCTTGACATCCATCTTGTTTTGTAGGACTCGTATGTTGATCTTCATCAGACACAAGTAAACCATTATCATATATATAGGTAAATAGTTTTCCTGAGTTACGGTTAAACATATTTTACACCTTGTAACATTTGGCAGTTTTGTCATTGGTGAACTTGTGATTTGTCTTCTCTCGGAACTCTATCCATGATTCCATTCAACCATGTTAAGGAGTTCATGCACGGTTGAGCTGAGAAATGATTGATCTGTGCTTTGGAAGAAGTCTTTGCACTGTAGAGCAGGGATAGCGCGTGAGGGCAAGATAAAAAGTCTCGTGGAGATCAAGAAATAGATTCAATATCAGTCATCATTTTTGTGTAATGAACTCCTCAATCAAATGAAATTTCAATTTTCTTTTCCATGTTGAGAATGTTACAGTTTCATACTTATGTGATGAAATTTTCGACCATTTTAGCTTTCAAGTTTCAGGCCTTCTTGCTTCCAATGAGACACGATAACTTTCAGATAGCATTAGAACGAAAGGATCCATTAGATGTTGAACTATGGGTTTTAAACCATTTCTGATTATTAATCAACATTTCAAAGTTTTTTTCTTTTATGTTCTTGTTACGCTTGCGTTTATATATAGATGGTGGATGATTTATTTGGGAAGTAAGAAGCCCTTTCGACATCTCTTCCTCGTCAACATAGTATCATAAAGACATGCTCGGTGAAACGAATTTATGTCGAGGATAAAATCCTAATTTCGATCCCGATAACAGTATTGAATGAAGTACAAACATAAATGCAAATACAGAAGCATACAGATTTAAAGTGGTCCTTGCTCAGTTACATAAAAGTGCTAATGTACCTGAATAAAGTGTGGGAATGTGTCACAATTTAGTACAGAGATAAATGCTTCATATGTACTCACAATCAAAATATTGTTGGATAATCAAGTTTCGAACTTATCCCATAGTTATTCACCTATTTTGCTATGGTGATATAAACAATGTTTATTGAAATTATCTTCTTTTGCTTTGTTTGCGCTGTCTCCACATCATCTTCCTCCTCACCTTCAGAAAATTCGGGTCTGGCCATTAAATTGAGGTCCCACCCTGCAAAATGCTACCAACTAGTGACGCTATTTTGTTCTTACGTTCTTTTCTTCAGTAAATATTTTTCTATTGAAAGGTCATAAAGGTCTTTTCAACGAGATTATTATGATATTTTATTTAAATTGAGTTTTTTTTCCTCTTTTAACATAAATTTAGAGAGTAAAACTATTCTTCCTTGCAGCTCTTTGCATCCATTCTCTTCTCTTGTACTGGTTTTTAGAAGAATGTATATATATTTTTATGTTAAATCGAAGTAGAATTACAAGCTTGACAAATGAGTCGGATATTATGGGGTTAGAAACGAGTTTTTGAGAGTACAGGCGCAGATACACACATGTTGACACACTTTACTAGCACTATAAAAGCCGACTTTTTGTCAGGCTTGTAATTCTCCTTCGGTGGCATAAAATGACGCCGTACGGTGACCGGATCCTCTTGCGACTGAGTCCGATAATGGAAGTGCGATTCGATCGGCAACTCAACAGCCTTTCGAGTTTGTATCTCTGAATTTAAGGAAACCCTGTTTATTCTTTTTATGGAGTTAGGGTTTTCTAAGTATTTTTCTTGCAGATATCGTTCGATTCAAATCCTACCCGACTATCTGTTTAAATGTTAGATGTTTTGATTGAATTTGAGAAGCTTTTCTTCACTGGCATGCTAGCCCTCTCTGTGTATTTTTCTTTCTTTTTCTGTATTTTAGTCACTCATCAATGTCAAGTTCTGCACTTTGTTAAATGTAAATTTTCTATAAAAATATCTGTGTTATTAAAATGTTCTGTTTCATTGTCAGGAAAAAAAAAGATGTTCTGTGTGACACGTGGATGATGAATGAATGCAAATTAGGTTTGGTTTGTTTATGCCAGAATAAACACAAGATCAAGATGGCATTGATTCTTGTCCATGAATAATCAGTCTAGAAAACTCCTCGATGCTTCCTCTTAGTTGCTTCTTGTATTAATCGTGCATTAATGGGTTAATTTAATTATCTGGGGAAGGTTTTTAGTTCGTTTGCAGGAAAAAAAGAATTTATTTTTTTTTTTCTTCGGAGGCAAAATAGATGACTGCCTCAGGTATGGGGCATAATGAAGGACTTTAACTATTCTTCCTTGTCTATAAATTTTTGCCACTTACATATGGGTGACTGGATAATTCAATTCTACATGTATAAAACTTATAACTTCGTGTTGACTTCTTCCGCTGGTACTTAACAATTATCCTTGTACACTTGTTAGCAAGACTATTCAATAACAGGATAGAATTTCTAGTAAGCACACAATTGATGCATGGGTTGGGTAATATTCAACGTGTGTGGTGTAAGGCTAAGAGTCTTTTGACAATTGCTGTGGGAGGGGTTTTTTCATTCGTCTTTCTATATTAAGTAGGTGTTTTAACTACTACTTCAACGAGCCTTTTATAGTATTTGAAAAATCTCGAGACTTCACAGGCCTTCTTTAATCCACACTTGATCAGCAGTTGTTTTCCTCCTGCAATTAAGCCTCTCTCTTCTTTACATCTTTAGCTCATTTAAAGCATTGAAAATTCTTGATGGCCAATCTCTCTCTGTTAGATATTTGTGGCATTTCCCTAATTTTGTTTTCTAATAACTTAGACCGCTCTAGTTCTTCTGTCCGTATCATTTGCTTTTTCATTATCTACATATGATTAAAAATCCTCGTATAGATCAATACTTGAGAATGGCCTTTTATCCAATATGTTCGAGACTTACAGAGGTGCGTACCCCAGGGAAGCTGAAGTTTTCTGTTCTTTGTGACCTTGTTTTAACCTGCCTCAGCTGTGGGTTGATATATTTTTCATAGCCAAGTATGGGCTATCTTAAAAGCTACCAACCTTATAAACTCGAAAATAATTGGAGACTAGCAAAGAGAAGTGAAAAGTGACTCATGAATTAGACTCGTACAACTAAAGTGTGATACCCTGCAAAATGATGTTTGCGATTTGTCGGAGGCAGATGACGGGTGGCAGGTGACCTACTGACCTGTTACTTGTAAATGCACTCTCTCTCTTTCTTGTTTTTCCTATGGTGTGTGTGGGTTTTATTTCCGTGCAAGTAGTTGTTTAGTTGTTTCATTTGGTTCAGTGTTTTTAGCTGAAGTTGTGGATTAGTGCTCTGGTTGTGGGATTGTTACTTTGTTCGTTCTATGTTTCTAGTTGCAAATTAGACTTCTAATATTGTTTAAAATATATTACTATGTGTATTTTTAGATAGTTATTGTTTACTACAAGTATAATTTTGTATTTTTGTAATTTTTAAGATTATTTTACTTATTCATGTCGAAATCTATGCCTTGCCTCTCAGAGGGAAAAAATCTCGATACCCAATTTAGTCTTTTTCAGAAACAGGTCTCACCGATTTATTAGTTAGCCCTGTATCCACTATATAACTCATGCCACAAAGTCACAACCATGTAAGTAAAATTTATACATGCAGAGTGGTATCAAGCTCATTACCAGGTTCCTAACTTTGCTGTTGACCATGTTTTTCCACCTAACATTTGTTTTTGTGTTGTCGTTATTGAAGTTGTGATTAACTTCTCCGGGAACTCTGTACCTTTAGCTAACCTTGAGGGGTTGCTCAATTGATCAGGTCTTGAGTTTGCTCTCCAACGGTCATCAGTTCGAGTCCTCTCAGGGCCAATAAGATGAGTACTCGGCCGTAAACTTCAAGGTCCCGTGAGATTAGTCGAGGTGCGCGCAAGCTGATCCGGACATCCGCGGTTATTAAAAAAAAAAAAAAAACTCTGTACCTTTAGCCACGTTAAGGACCCCATGCACAGACGAAGCAGAGTCACTATAGATCTATGCTTTGACAGGAGCTATTGCATTTCGGAGGTGGGTTAGTGTGCGAGGGGTAAGTTTAAAACTAAAAAGAGTTCTAATGGCGAAGAATGGATGGACTATGTATGAATCATCATTTTCGTGTAATGAACTACTTCTATCCATTGCAATTTCAGTTATTTCATTGAGAAAATGTTGCAATTTCGTACTTGCAAGTTGTGATGAATTTTTTGATTATTTTCATTTTTAATCAATCTTGCGTCCAATGTTAATTTGATATATTGAATTTATACGATTGGTATGGCATTTTAACCACATCAGTTTGTGAACTTTCAACCATTTAGTTTTGAACAATGCTAGAATTTAAGGTGACGAATTAATTGAAGTCATGCTCGCAAGTAAGCTTTCTTCAGTAATATCAGCGAGTTTAAAATGGGAGGAAAAGGATATTCAAGACACTTTATGTACAAACAAATATTATTCTTAAATGAAAAAAATTTAGAAAGAGAGACTATTTTTGCATGGAACCAATCTGTTTACCCTTATTCGAGGCGGGACACACGAGTATTTGGTTGAACGAGTTTTTTGCCACCTGACTCGAGATTGGTGAAATTATCTACTCCGAGTTTGACATACTTAATCCCTGTTTGATCCTTATTTTGGTAAGAAAATGTATTTTAGAATAATAATTTTTTTGGAAAATATGCAGTTAAAAAAAGAAAAAATTTCGATTTATGTGAAAAAAAATGAATTCTTAAAAAAGTGGGGCCAAACATACAATTTGGCTATTTTCGTTTTTCTGTCTAGTTTCCAAAAAGCAACTAAAAATAAAAAAATAAAAAATAAAATAAAGGACGACTTTGAAGTTTGAACAGGTCTAATTCATTCCATCTCCTATTCCGCGTTATCATTTTCCTATCTTTTAATTTTCTTCCAACGCGGAAATGGGGAAGAACAGAATCTATTCTCCCTGATTTTCGTCTTCAAATCCTCGTAAATAGTCAATTGTTATCTTCCCAATTCAAAACCCATAAATATTTATTTGATCTCTGGTTAAATTTCATTTTCCCGGGAATATTAATGGGGACTCCGGCATTTCCAAATCTCGGAAAACACTGCAGCGTCGAAGATTGCCGGCAGATCGATTTCTTGCCCTTCACCTGCGATTGTTGCCACCAGGTATATTGATTCAAAATATGTCCTTTTTTTTGGTCAAAGTTTGTCTGTATCATCAATTTTTTAGTAATTGGGATTCCATTGAAGGTGAAATTTATTGGGTTTCACGTTTTATGACGAGTCCCAGGGAAAAAAGTTGATTGAAGCTGGAAATCTTGTCACTTTACGGTTAATAGCACAATATCTAAGGATTTTTGCTACGATGGAAGTTGCTGAGATTTTACTTTTATCTTACACGGAAGAAATGAAATCAATCGGATATGAGGGGATTTTAAATAATTGTTAATTAGTCTCCGATATAATCAATGTTTAATTTTCTTTTAAGATGGACTATTTAAGCTTACATTTTCAGGCAAATTATTTTTACAGTGATGGAACTTAGTTTGTTTATTGTTTACTAAATAAAATGTGAAG
Organism: Fraxinus platypoda; assembly: GCA_903798405.1. Classification (NCBI taxonomy): domain Eukaryota; kingdom Viridiplantae; phylum Streptophyta; class Magnoliopsida; order Lamiales; family Oleaceae; genus Fraxinus; species Fraxinus platypoda. Next base: position 14,518 of record CAIGRT010032541.1, read on the forward strand.
AGGTAAGAAATCGAATATGTTAACATGGCCAAGTTTAATGTCTAGAGCCGTGTTATAAATGAAACGGTGAGCCTGGAAAAGGTTGGAGGAATTTTTTTTCTCTCCATCAAGAAGGGAAAGATGTTTTCTCTCTGTCTGTGTCCCCAGAAATTAGTGAAACTTATGAAGGAAAGAATCACATCTATTCGGATATGTCTCAGCTAGAGATTTTTTTTTTGATCTTTGAAGTGCATTACCCTTTACCTTTACCTTTGCCTCGAGTTACTCGGTTATATAAACAAAAGGTTCATCATATTGTGAGTGGAAGAACAAGATAATTCATGAGAGAATAAGTTTATGTATCTTGAATCCAATTAAAAAGAACGACCATTTTCTTTATAAGTTAGGGAGACGAGAGAGCTGTAAGGAAAGAAACCATAAAGAGAAGAATGAGCTATGTACAAATATTGCGTATCTCTTTTCCTTTTCCTCTTCCTTTACTCCATTGAGTTGACATTCTTTGCCCTTCTCTTCTTCTCGGCACACGTGATATACTGGTTTTTTCTCATTTCTGTTCAGACAGAACTTTAATTGCTTGTTCTGTAGATAACAGTTCTCTACTTTATTAAAGATGAATATGAAGTTAAAATCTTGTCGATTGCATTGTACCACTGTTAACTACTGCGCACCATACATGCATTAAGGACATCGACTGCCAGTAGTTTACCTGTGCAGCTAATGATATCTGTTCTATAAGATGGAAGGACATTGGTAATATTTGTGAATGACATGATTAGTATCTAGGTCAATTTTACTAGCTTCCGCTAATATATGGACACAGTAATTCTCCAAGCAAGAGTTAATGGTTTTTCCCTTTTAGGTGATTTTCATGTTGATATATTCATTTCCATTTGTTAGCTAGCCTTTTCCTTCCACATGATTATTGTATTTTTACTTACACATGCTAAATTGCACTGGATAACTCTCACAGGTATTTTGTCTAGAGCACCGGAGCTATGGTAGTCACCAATGTCCCAAAGCCGACAAGCATGATGTCACTGTTGTCATCTGCCCCCTCTGTGCCAAAGGAGTTCGCTTAATTCCTGATGAAGATCCAAATATCACTTGGGAATCACATGTAAATATTGAGTGTGATCCATCAAACTATGAGAAAGCCACAAAGAAAAGGAAATGTCCAGTACCCAGATGCAGGGAACTCCTAACATTTTCGAACACAGTCAAGTGTAGGGATTGTAATGTAGATCATTGTCTGAAACATCGGTTCGGACCGGAGCACAATTGTCCTGGGCCTAAGAAACCCGAAGCAGCTTTTCAGTTTATGGGGTTTCTAAATAGAAGTAGAAAGGAGGAGCCAAAGCAAACTGCCGTCTCATCTTCATCAAAATGGGCTACAAGCTTTCTTAAAGCAGCTGAAGCTGGAATGGCACGTTTGAGCAGTGAATTCAACCAGGTGTTGGGCAGGGACGGAGAAGGGCAGAGCAGCAGCAGCAGCAGCCGTGGTGGGAGTGCAAGTGGGCAAGTTGAACAGTGTCCACAGTGCAATTTAAGATTCTCAACAGTTGGGGCTCTGGTGGATCACGTGGAGAAAGTCCACGAAAGGAATGGTGTTATGAAGGTGACCGTCGACGTATGCCCCAAATGTAGGAAAGGATTTCGTGATCCTGTGGCCCTCGTGGAGCATGTTGAAAAGGAACATGGTGGCGTTTCAAAAGCTTAGACAGAATTCATTGTTGGAATTTGAAGATGTAAATTCTTTTTCAATAGATTTACATTTTATGAGTCTTATGACGGAACTCTTGTTTCTGTTTTCACACAAATTGGCCATTTTTTTTTTGGAAAAATTTCTTGTTAAAACCAGATTGTTTTTCCTTGAAAGTTTATTCAGGTTGAAATTGAAATGAAGGTGAATCTCACATCGCCCAATATGTTATTTTGTTAATGTCTTGAACTTTTCTCATTTGCTTGCACTGTTGTTACTTGATATTTCCTATTGTGTTGTGGCTTGTCTCATATAGTGGATGAGAAAAAGTTAAATGGGATGGCTCGTCTCTTGCATGTGACTCTATGTAAGGCATGTTTGTCACATTACGGAGCCTTAGATGAATTTTTCGGATAAAAACTGTCACTGATGACTACTGACATCAAAAGGTAAATGTTTGGTTGATAATATCAAGAAATTAAAGTTGGAGAGAGAAGCACAAAATGTGTAAAGGTTAAGACTGCAACTTCAATTTTTCTTAAAAGAAAAAACAAATCGAGAAGGAAAATGCGTGTTCGGTATAATCGTATAGATTAAAATAGAAATTAAAATTGAAAAATTAGTTGTTATTATTGACTTTTATTAGGGTTGTCTAAAATCATTGAAGCAACTGGTTGAGCCTTGCCACGACGACTAGCAGCTGGGCCGGTCGAGACGAGTGAGATCCAATAACGACTATATTTTCAATTTTAATTAAATTTTAAGCTTAGCCAAACATTCTGAAAGAGTTAACATACAAGCATAACGACATGGTGTATATCTGTTAAAAGCCATCTCAAACTCCACGTAATAGTATTCTATTCACCTCTCCGTCTCTCGAAATCCATAGAGGTAAGAACTCCCTTTCCAATTTACAGATTTCTGTATATATATGTGCTTATGTATACTTGTTTTATTAGTCTGAATCGCTTACTTAGGGTTTCATTTGAACATCTCTCATATCACGAATTTAGGGTTCATGTTGTTCTCCATTATATGCCTATACACCATGCTATAGGGTAACAATCCGATTTTTCGTAGTTTATTTGATTTATTATTCTCGATTCGGGGATTTCAACGCCTGATTTTATGCTTCTACTCTACTGGGATCTGGACTTTATAGAATATTAAAGGAGAATAATTATTTTTTAAACTGTTGAAATTGTTAATAGAATGATCGGATATAGAGCTTTATTATAGTACTCTTGTATTTGCCTATTTATATTTATGTCCCAGTGTATGTGGATTTACAATTTAGAAACTTATGTAATGGAGGACAAATTGTAATGTTCATTGCTAAGTTTTCTTTTGTGGGTAGAATTTTTATGTAGTTGAAGAAGTATAAATGTGAAGTTATTTACATATTGAGGAACCAGATCTTGGTCTAATTCCTCCTCTCTTTTTATGACTTCCTGTTTCTTTGAGGCAATACATTTCATTCTATTTTTTAGTAGGTTTGTTCATTGTATCCCTATTGATTTCTTTATGTTTTAAGATCCCTGAGTATTGAGTCCATGAACTGCACTCCTTTTTTTGCACTGAAAGATGAAAATACCCTTTTCTTTTGAAATTGGATGATTTGGGAGGATTTGAATTATTCTAGGCTCTACCGATGTTATACACAAATATGACTTTTTACTCACTCAAGAGTCTAGACAGTTTAAACACTTAGTTGAGTGGCAATCTATCCAGTTCATTAGGAATAAGGATTACTAGTTAGTTGTTATTGATGGTGGTGGTAGAGTGACAAAGGTCTTACTTGGCCTGCTATACTTCCTCCTATATTAAATAACAACTCGTGCCTTCATATTTTTTTTCTCAATTGGAAATTGTACTAATCAAATAAAACAAAGGAGAAAAAAAGTGAATTGTGTTTTTGATCTCTTTCTGTATTAGAATGCTATTTTACTCCTGGAATCTACTCAATTTAACTTAGTCGGAAGAGGTAGGCTTTAAATTGAACTTGATCTCGAGCTTAACAAACGAGGATGTATTTTTTTTCTTGATATGAAATATTTTTTTTGCAGTGGTTTGAGTTCAAAATGGCAGTGAAGTATATTCTCTCTTCAATCGTGGGAACAATTGCAATTGCATATGTATGCGATAATTTAATTGCTGACCAGAAGATCTTTGGAGGCAAGTACTTGCTAGCTTCTTTAAACTCAGTGCTATGATTTTATGGTATGAATTTCCTTGAATTTCATTTCAGGCACTACTCCAAAAACTATCTCAAGTAAAGAATGGTTGGTAGAGACTGACAAGAAGTTTCAG